>JAFIDM010000003.1:2130126-2160227 GCA_023159025.1 Thereuonema tuberculata | reverse complement strand
ATAATATTTCCGGAGGCGGGATAATTTAACTTATTATTTCACCTTCATTTTCCAATTCCGAACCACCTTTATCGTTATGGTTTCAGATTCAGCAGTTGGTGCTGTATTACATTAGTATGAAGACAAAGGATGGAAACCAATCGGGTTTTATTCTAAGAAGGTAAACAACAGAACTATAGTACTTATGTTAGCTATTTATATCTTTATTAGTGCGGTATTTCTTAGAAGGAAAACAATTTACGATATTTACAGATGATAAGCCTCTGATATATGAATTTTTTCAAAAACTGAAAAAGCAGCTCTAAGACAATTTAGTACATTTCTCAGTTCTCCACTGACATTCAGGAGATTAGTGGTCAAAATAACATTGTGGCAGTTACTTTATCAAGAATCGCAGAAATAACTATAATAGATTACGACAAAATAACTGAAGAGCAAAATTATGATGAAGAGTTTAGAAATTTATAGAAAACCGCTACTTCTTTGAATTTCAAACAGTAGCCTATCTGGAAAATACCTTTGGTGTGATACCTCAACAAACAACATCAGACCTTACATTCCCAGGTCTTTTCGGATGAACTATTCCAGCAAATACAAGGTTTCTCATTCGGGAATTAAATCAACAAGTCAAGATTTGTAAATTCATTTGGCCCAACGTTAGAAAAGATACACAACACTGGGCTCGTTTCTGTATTTCTTGTTAAAATAACTCGTCATACCAATCAATTTTAGAAGAATTTCAAGAATCCTCAGAGAGATTTAGTGAAGTCCTTATAGATCTAGTAGGACCTTTACCTCCGTCATTTACTGCCTCACCTGCATAGACCGTTCTACTGCTTGGATGAAAATAATTCCTTTAAAAACAAATATCTTTCATACAGTAGCATAAGCTTTGTCTAATGATTGGATAGCGTGATTTGGAATTCCACATCATCTCATCAAGTTCCACTGAACTTGGATCTGAGACTTCTAATACCCTTTGCAGAATAAGCCAAACTACAACATACATTTGTCAAAATACAACATACTAAAGCAATGGGAAAATAGACGTCTTCGTAGATCATTAAAAACAGCGATTAAAACTCCTAATAACCCAACTTGGATTACCATATTTGAGACTGTTCTCTTAGTCTTATGAGTGCAGGAATACACTAACCACCCACTGCACAAATAGGTATGGCCAGACCATTAAACTTCCAGGAGAGTTCTTTACCAAAACTAAAATTCCGATAACACCTGAGACTTTCGTCAATAAACTTCAGAAACAATTTCAACTTCAGAAACTAGAAAGACTCGACAACAGTCTTAATTTAGAATTTTTATGCATTAAGACTTATTGACCACTTCTCATGTCCTCTGTTCTATTATAGGCACATCCGATTGATAAACAGTGTTTTTTATACGGCTCAAAGGTAAAAATTCAAAAAATCGAAATCTGAGGAACGTGAAGACCAAGTAGTGGAAAGTGAGTTGAAGACAACTTTTAAGATGAAAATGACAGGAGCTCGTCGTAGCAATTTATACATTATAATTTTTTTCTCGTTCCAAGATCAGTGTCTTCCAACCTATCAGGTAGGTATCTTTGAAGGAAATCACGAAACACTCAGCCACTGTCGGAGAATGGAGGAACTAGGGACCAATTATCTAATCATTCAGAATTAAAGAGTCAAGCATAGTTCGATGGATCATCAGTAAACTGTTTATTAGCATTCACACATGAAATTAAATGCAGACTACAAATTTCTCAAACTTTTCAAAATTTTCAGTAAATAATTGGAAGAAGTTTGATCCTTTTTATAAGGTTCTGTTTATTGTATTTAATTTAATTTTCGTTCTTTTTATTTAATGAATCTCCAGATGCTACCAAAGGATGCTATTTGCTGTGTTGAAATCTTACATTTGTTTTTTCATTTACAAAAGTGTTGATACTTTTAAATCATGAGTGTCAAGAACCTAATCAAGAGAGCAGATCGGGTCGAGACATAAAAAATCTACAATTATAGATAGGATGGATCAAAAATTGAGCTCTAGGTTCTACTCAGGAAAACAAAAAAGTTCCTGTAAACATGAGTCCAGAAATGAATAGTTTTCGAGAAAAACGTCTTTTATCATTATTCAATGTAGGTTTTTGTTTCTTGTTTTGTCTTGTTGGCACATTATGATGCGATAAAAGGTATTGCAAATATTCTTAAAATGAACCACTAAATTGTAAGATTTTTTTGGAACTAAAAATATTTTAGCTCATAAAATCGTTTTAAAACTTGACCTGACTTACCCATGTAACTGTAGAATGATATGATAGTTCTGTATATTCTTCACCACTCTCCTCCAAAAAAATAGTAAATTGACGGTGGTTACTATCTGAAGATGAATAACGTTGACAGTTTGTATCACTATTTGCGTAATATGATGCATTTGTAATGTTTTAGCACAGAAAGCTCCTTGATGTACGAATGACACAATGTAGAGCTGTGAAATTTTGAGCTCCAACTCCATTGATTTCTCTTTCAAATTAGTAGCAACACCATATTTGAATGTATCATATAAGGAGCGCCGTTAATGGTGATACTGAGAAATTTCGTTCAATCAAGTTCTGCAGACTCTGTAACTTCTCCTAAAGCTGAGAAAATATCCTCTGTTGCCTTTTAGAGATAGTATTTTTAGAAGTTCCTCAGTTACAATCAAATCTTTGTCCACTCCTCGAATCAACACTGCTAACTCAGCATATCTTTTATATTAGACCTCTCGTCCCTTGCTACAGAAAACGCAATAAAATCACATTTTAAAATAAGAAATGAAGAGAAATTACACAGGCCTACAAAAAAAAAATTTTTTTTTTTGGTGCCTAGGCTCTTTGAACTGATTTTAACTATATTTAGGGCGCTGAATCTAAAAATGAAATCAGTTTTACTCTATCAACTTTACTTTTTTAGATGTAGCATACCCTACGAGTAATTGTTTCAACAATTGATATATATAAGGTATTGACAACGTACACTTGAATAAATTCATAAATAAACTATTAAAGTGGTGTTTCCTCTTCTGCAGTCGTATATCTTCTTTTTACAACAAACTATCAGCTTATTGTATATTAATTTTTTTATGAGCCAAATTCAAAAAATAATGTAAAACCTCTTTTAAGTACGGTACGATAAACTTGTAACTCATTTCGATCCCATTGCTTCTTAGAGTAACTCCTAAAATTCTCTTATTGTTATCATCTGTGCTGCTATCTGTCGGTATCTGATTCCAATCGAACCAAAAAATGGATCTTCCTGAATATAATCCTGATGATTGGCACCTATTTCTTGATAGCTCTAAGAGGAGTTTGAAATGCGTCCTTCTACATAATGGCAACAAATACGGTTCAATACCAATTTGCTCATTCAACGCAAATGAAGGAAGAATCTGACTCCATAGCTTTGGTCATGGAGAAGATAAAATATCAGGAACCTTAATGGATAATTTGTGTGGACTTAAAGATGGGTAAACTTTCTCCTTGGACAGAACACTGGCAACACTAAATATCCTTGTTTCCTGTGCCTCTGAGATAGCAGGGACCAAAAAAAAAACACTGGATAAAAAAGGAGTGGCCTAAGAGAGAAAACATGGCTGTTGGGAAAAACAATATCATTAACGAGCCTCTGGTTGGTAGAGAGAGAATCATCTTTCCGCAACTGCATATCAAGCTAAACCTAATGAAGCAGTTTGCAAAGGCTCTTGATAAGAATGGATCGTGCTTTGTTTACATAGGAAGAAAATTGCCTCAGATAAGTACAGAAAAACTGAAAGCTGGAATTTTCGATGGCCCACAAATAAGATAGCTTTTAAAAGATCCGGCTTTTGTGGAGTCCATGAATGAGGCTGAGCAGAAAGTATGAATGTCATTTATCGAGGTTATCAGAAATTTCCTGGGCAACCGCAAAGCTGAAAACTAATGTTGAGCTAGTAAACGAGATGCTCAGCAACTTCAGAAACCTTGGATATAATATGAGCATAAAAGTTCACTATCTACACAGCCACTTGGACCGTTTCCTGAAAATTAAGGCGATACAAGTGAAGAATAGGGTGAAAGATTTCACCAGGAAATAAAAATTATGGATGACCGCTACCAAGAAAGATGGGATACCCACATGATGAAGATTACTACTGGAACCTCAAAAGAGACTGTTCAAACAAAGTATATTCAAGAATAAAATGGATGAGACCAAATTATTTACAAGTGACATCCTGGAACAGCTGTTTCACGCTCGTTGGCGATCATCAGCCAGGAGAAGTCACTGTAAACAAGAAGGTCTCGCTACTGAGGCTGATATGAATGATATATCGGAAGCGCAGTGGTGCCTCAAAGTATAAAATAAACAAAGAAAAATTCAGCAATGAAATATGGTACTTTGAGGCACCACTGCGCTTCCGATATATCATTCATATCAGCCTCAGTAGCGAGATTTTCTTGTTTACAGTGACTTCTCCTGGCTGATGATCGCCAACGAGCGTGAAACCGCTGTTCCAGGATGTCACTAGTAAATAATTTGGTCTCATCCATTTTATTAATAATTCAAATGCGCAGTTTGAATTTTATTGCACTAAGAAAATTCATTGGGGCCTGCGCAATGCAGGCACATGGGTTTTCATACTAATATTTCATTGCTGAATTTTTCTTTGTTTATTTTATACTTTGAGGCACCACTGCGCTTCCGATATATATTCAAGAATGTCACACAAAAGAAGCTTCCGAATTTTTGACCAGTGATTTTTCTTTTCTTCAAAACTAAGTGTAACTGTAGTTAATAAAGTGCTACTGTAATTTTTTATATGATTTTCATTGCCGTAAAGTACTCTAGAAAAATATATAAAGACTTTAGATTTCTATGGTTTTTATTAGAAAAACAACACACACACACACACACACACACACACACATCCGCATGTTAAGTATCCTAAGGTAAGTCACGGCATTTTTATATCTCAGACACTAGAGCTGCTAAGGAAAAACTAATGCCATATTTGGATTCAGCACCTCAATTATACTTAAAATACCCCGGCATCAAAACCACTGTAGGCCTGTGTTGTCATCAGAAAAAAATACGACCTATTCCACGATTTACTAAACACTTTACACTCCTTGCCAACTTTAGCTTCACACGTAAATTATGGTTTTAACATTAGAACAAGCGACTGAGAGTGATCTGAACAGATATTCACCATTAACTCATTTTTTAATGTTTTGGGATATGACTGATTTTGAGACACCACTTCTTAAGAAGATCTAAACCCATTTATTCCCTCAAATAAATAAAAATCCTAAAATATTTAGTTGTTTCCTTTTTTTGGGTTGGAGGTGTAGGGGTGGGGAGTAGTTCTTTTGTTTAAAATGAATCTTAACAAAGATTTCTTGTTAAAGATTTTTTTTTTTTAAAGAAACGCAAATAAATCAATGGAGATTCGTAAAATTCAATATTATGTTCATATATAAATGATAATACATTAATGATAATTTACTTATAGAATGATTCCTGAAATAATAATTTCTCTCATTAATAATGTGATGTAATTTATTTCTCTCTGTTGGGAAAGAAACCCTCCTTACATCGTCTTTCCTCTCGACCTTTAAGTTACTACCTTCCAGTGTCAATTCAAGGAAGTGAATTCATCGAATGAACAAGTTTTTGTTTTTAAAAGTTAATGAAATGAAAATTCTAAGTTAAAATTCTAACCTCGAAAATAACATCTAAAACAAGACTCTTTTTATTTCTTATATTATTAGAGCATTTCTCAAAGGCTGAGGGGATTTGGACGATAGCTACCTTATATTAGATACTAGGACACTGTAGATGTGAAGGCAATTAAAGATGGGTAAATGAAGTTAATTTTCTCAAATCACAATTGCCTAAGAATATCTTCAAATCAACAAATTAAACTTTTTTTTTTCCCCAATGCTCGGGCTCGTAGATTAGTAAATCTTTCTTGTGGCCAACAACAAGGGGCGAGAAATGATAGCATTTATCCGGCGAAACGTTGCCCAGGGTACGCCATAAGAGGCAGCACCACGTTGTACCCGCAGAAACGGACAGAAGGAGAAACAGAAAGGGAAAGAAACATCCATGCCACTGCCGGAGTTTGAACCCGGCACATTGACCACACGGCAGACCGCCGCCTAGACCGCGCGGCCACGCCAGCACGGCACAGTTAAACTTTAATTGCAGGCTTTTTGTTTTTTATTTTGGAATGTTACAGGTATATTCGTGGGCCACAGGCGGGCGAACACCATATTATTGACTTATGTGGTATCAAAAATTTTATGAGATAATAAATTATATCTTTTATATTTAATTTTTCGATCTTTATTAAATTATTTATCTCTTCTACATCATTCTATTGGAAATCTTCGACCTTCCTTTTTTTTTTTACGTAAAAGTAGCCTTGATGTAAATAAACACGATATTTACCTATCCTATACCTTGTTTAACTTTCTCTGTCTTGTTTAATAAGGAATTTAAAAGTTGATTTCAACTGATTCTAAGTTCATATGAAACTGCAGATTCAGTTGATCTATTTAAAGAAAAAAAGAAAAAAAAAAACATTACACCTGAGCGTCATTTTGAGGTTTGTTATTTCAGTTTTAGATCAAACAAAAAGCTTTAATAGAAGCCAAGAAGCGAAGGAAATATTTCAAGAAACTATCCAAGGAAAGGATAGGATCTCTGCCCATTGAAATTTCTGGTTTGGCTAAAAGGAAATTCTACTCAATTTCCCAAAATGTTTGGTGCATCCGTTATCGAGTATCCATTTCACGATGTAATGTCATAATAATTTTAAATATCAAGTGTGATTGAACATCCTCTGTTCCCATCATGCTGTGCGCCTGTGACTGGCAGTTGTCCATGTTCCTTGTGGTTGACAGCGGCACTTGACTTTCAGCCACCGACCAGTGATGAGAGGCAAACTGACGACCAGCGTCCTGGTGGTGGAGACGCTCCTCATCATCCTGTTCGCCCAATTCGTGACCTACGATAAATCATCGGATGCAGCGGACCCGGACAACAGCCGAGATGTAGCCCACGGGGGGGCTGACCCCCAAAACAATCCCCTGCACAGCTATTACGCCAGTGAGTTCCTCATTTCCTTAATTGATCCTTAACAAAAGCAATTACATAATTCATTAAAGGGATGAAGCATCACTAAATAGAAATGGTTCCTTATTCTAAATTGGGAGGGGATTAAAGAGATGAGTGTCCAAATGAAAACTTTTCATTTAATTGAATGAACTCAAGAAACTTATCGAAAAATAACCTGTTTTGCTGAGTTTTCATATCTTAAAATTTCACAATTATTCAAGGAATTCTTCAGTAATGGTTGAAGCTTTTTAATTGAAAAAATTAAAAAAATTCAGTGAATTCATTTAAAGATAAAATGAGATTTCAAAAATCAAGAAAAAAAAAGAACAACAAACAGGTTATTCTTTGTAAAATATTTTTTTTTCTTTTACTATTTCCTCTTAAAATTTGTGAGAAAAGAAATCTTAACAAAGAAAATCCTAATAAAAAAAAAAAAAAAAAAACCGTTTCTCTTCAGTTTGATGGATTCCAAAAAAATCTAAATATGAAAAGAATTAAAATCTCAAATTGTTTCGAAATTAAAATGTGAACTTTCAATTGTTATTATTTATTTATTTATTCATTTACTTATTTATTTACACATATCGGCTATCAAGAAACTGAAAATTTGGGTGAAATCCTCGAATCAAACCATTTGTTTTTTTTAGAAAAGGTAAACAATTAAAAAACATACTAACTATTAATAGAAAATAGTTAGAATATCGTTCAAATTCAAAAGGTTTCTTTTTTTTAGGCGCATTTTTAAAAACCACTTCAGTATATCAGAAAAAAGGCTCCAGTATCAGCTTAGAGATAGAATTATGAAACAAAATCCAAAACTTATTTTGAATTAATTAGATTCAATTTTGAGGAGATTATCATTGAAAAAAAAATCAAAGAATCATTTTTCAAACAGTTTTTAAGTGAATAAGGTAGTTTTTTTTTTTGTTGTTTTTTTGTTTTATTCTCAGCAATAAATCTTTTTTGTTTGAATGAAGGTTGAGTCAATATTTGACCCTGGCAACGAGACTGATTTTAAACTTCTACGATATTGTTTTATTTATTTGCAGAAACCTTCAAGTAACTTAAAAGAAATTCGAAAATAAATGTAATTGGTCAATACTAATTAGTTGAAATTTAAAACTGTTTCATTCGTCCATTTCGTTTCATCTTAATCTGATAATTTCCTTGATTTCATTATCACTGACGTCATTATTGTCACCGTTCTATAAAATCATAAAAAAATTATCTTTTCTTTAATGATAGAGAGAAATTTGATCAAGTTTTAAGAACAAATGATTTTACACATTTCTATTATTTTTCTTTATTTTGCATTTTAATTTTACATCTTATAAATTCACAAAATCTCTAAACTAACTCTCTTATCTTTCGGTGTCTTTAATTGATGATATTTTTCAACTAAAGGAAAAGAAATTCTATGTAAATATGTTTCCTTTCAAAACTGTAATTTTGAAAATAATTCTCTTCTTAACTTTTGAATGTAAAGGATAATGATAACCCTTTCTGATGATAAAAACAGACCACCAGTGATTTGTGGTCTCTTTCACTTTGCTTTCGGCCTTCAAGAAAAGAAACAAGTCCTTCATTAAAGCCTCTTCACTGCTAAACACACATCGTAAATTTCAATGAATTTCAAATTGACTTTTCTTCAAATGACGACTTGAATTAACGTCTCCATTTTAGCTGTGATTATTTTCTGTTGTTGCCACATAATGTTGTATAAAGAATTAAACTATTTAAATAGAAACCAATCTAGTAAATTTTCGTTCCTAATAACAATATTGTAAGAACACTAATTGAACAAAACAATAAAATATTGATAAAAAGGAAGGAATAAACGATATTGAGAAATTGGCAGAAAATTTTTTATTAAAATTCACCAAAAAAAAAATAGCAGATTTCTTACATTGTGAGTTTGTTATCATTGTGAAAAATACTTTTTTTTTAATAATATTGTTTTATTAATTTTAAAATATTTATATGACACCCACAACTGATTCTTTAGAAATTAAAATAATGTTATGTACAATAATTTTTTTCCTTCTTTTTTTAATTTAAAAATAAATTCTCAAATTAGTAGCAGTAATTTTCTTAAAAGAAAACTATATATAGTATTATTTATGTAGTTTCTGTACATGTCGTACATTCTTCTTATCAATACTAATTCATAAGTGAGTTTTATTCAAATGAGTAAATGTGTTTTATTAAAATATTTAATTTTAATAAATGTTTGCTATTAATGATGGTTTTATTTGCATTTTTCAATATTTTTTTATTCCATTCAAATCCATCTGGTTCCTAAAAAACTTTCAATTTTAAACTGAGTTTATGTCTAGACACTCTTCATCTGAACAATATCCTAACCGTGTTTTTCTATACATACATATATATAAGCCAGACAGTGATTTGTGATTTGAAACACCAATATCAAAAAAACTAATCACTGTTTTAAAAATGCCAATATCAAAAAACAAATCTTGGTGTTTCAAATCACAAATCACTGTCTGGCTTATCATAGGTTTAGTAATATAAGTTAATTTTTATTCTTATATTCTACGCTTCTTGAATTCTAAATTGCAAATGATTAATTGAAATCTTTGCTTTACGAAATTTGAAGACCACCAGCTTCAAGTTTTCTGTATTGGATTATATATATATATATATATATATATATATATATATATATATATATATACATAGATAGATAGATAGATAGATAGCTTTAATCAAGAATAATAAAGTTAGATATAACATAAGAGAGACAGAGAACAATTGTTATTAATTTCTTTTTTTTTTTATTATTTTGTTAATAATAAAATTGTGAATAGCGGACATATTGTCTTCTTTTTTTGATTCTTTGGTAAAATTCTATTTTCAACACAAATCTATTTTCTTTTCTGTTGCTTTTTGTGTGTGATTTGACCTTTCCTTGACAGATGATCTTCGCTGAGTAATCCATGGCTTCTAATTTAAAACAAATTGTAATTGGATTAGAGGATCAGCTGTCAACTGCGTTAATCTCTTCTAATCTGGAGGTCAGAAGATATGATTACTTGGCTATTCATTGCAGGATTCAAATGTGGGAGAAATTTAAACTTAAACTATTTTGGAAATAAATCCCACAATGGAGTAACATAAGGTTATTTCTCAGTTACTATTACTTCAATTTGGAAACCAGTAACAAAAAATATATCCCTCGAGATCTTTGCGTTTCATTCATTCTTGTAATAAAATATAATAAAATAAAATAATATTATGATTATGGTTGATAGAAAAATTGATATTATTAATTAATAAATTTAATAATTTTCTAATAATAATGAAGTTTGAATCCACAAGTTCATGAGTAAGATTCTACCCTAATCAGAAAGATATAATTAATGAATTGTTCTTAGATAATGACTATTCTTATAAGTTTCTATTTACATATATATTTTATACAAAAAAGGTCTGGATATGAAAGACCTAACATGAGCATTTCTTATTTAAAATATATTTATAGATAGATAACTCAGTAGGATTAATTTTAATTCTAAAAATTTATAATTGCAATTATTTTTATTTCCTCAAGGTTACAATAAATTTATTTGATTGGAAAAAATATTATAAAAAAAAGGACAAGTAATATTTTGTCCCAATTACATTATAAATACAAGACTTAGATTCTAGATTTAGAGAATTCTACCGTCAGAAAAAAATAATTAATAATGACAACTGTTTATAACATCAACTATTTTGAACAGAGATTTTCAAAGAAGTCGAAATTAACTGATCAAATGTATTCTGTTGCAAAAAAAGATAAAAAACAACAACAACAAAATAACTGGGTTTTTTTTGTTTTGTTTTGTTTTTATATGTTTTTGTTTGTTTGTTGCAAAACAAACAAACCGATGCAATCCTAAAAAATATCCTACAAAAACAGAATGAGAGACGCGAAACTCTTGTGCAAATGCAAATGCCTTTAGCTAAACTTGCAAATGGTTAGAATTTCATCGCCAATGACTGAGCCGAGTGTTTCCAGTGTGTATGAAATTCACATTCTAGGGTCGATGTAAGGAGCAGCGTTCACTTGGACGGACAAATCTGACCTGTTTTGCTTTTCTTGTTACGTGAAGTAATTTATGAAAATGCGTTTACGATACAACAGTCTGTAGTCCCAGCAACTGAACAAGTTTGAGAGATCAAGCACACATGTCAGCCACCATCTTGTCAGAGCATTGCGGCAGTCAGACCATGTTAGAGTTCAGGAGGATGAGAATTCTAAAAAATTAGTATTCAAGGAGATCAGCCATAACGACATCAATGCAATCGTTCAAAGGCCTCTATTCATCATATAGTATCACAGTTCACCTTTCGACACGACTGGCAGAGGCTGTTGGACTTCATTCTGGTTCCCTGACCACCCTATGTGGATAGTTCTATCTGGAATGGTTCGAGCCCGAGAATCCTGGATGGTGTCCAATTGAAGTCGTGTTTTATTCAGCGTGAAATCCCGCTTCTCTCTTATCGAAGATGATCAATCATTTGTACATATATGAATAAACCCATGGTCATTGCTTCAATTGATGGTCGAGATGCGCACGAGTATCACACTGCGGTTACAGTCTGAAGCCATCCCCTAATCGGCAGCCGATCTCCTAGTATTACTACAACATTCCTGTACATTTACAACATTCTGTAACGTCTTCCAGAGGATATTTATCAGCATGAAATAATGCCAAACCTTACACGCTGTACAATGCTTTCATAGAGTTCTTACCCTTCCATGGCTAGCCAGGTCCCCAGATCTTTTTCCAATCAAACATGTCTGGAATATAATGGGAAGAATTGTAGCCTTGAAGGAATGTGATTGAACTAATCCAACAATTGCAGAACAATTACCACAAAACAACATTCCACCATTATTTGACTCCATGTAATAGCTTCTACGCTGTTAGAGGAGGAATTACTAATGAGCATGTGACCATTATTTTGTCACTAGTCTTTAATAAAAAGTACTTTTGCAATGGAAATGTGATCATCGCTTTATCTTTACTTACTCATGGTGTTTGCTAAGCTTCCTAGTGATAAAATGTTTTATTTCAGGATATGTCCTTTTTTTTGCAACATATTGAATGTCAGATAAAAAGACATTTGTCATTTGAATGTCAGATAAACAGACTGATAGTTGGCTTTGAATCTCAAGGAAGCCATATTTTAAATTTGATCTCCGTTCAATTATATCATTCTATCTATTTATTCTGATATCTACTTATCCATTCTTGATACGATCAGATGTCATCAAGTTGAAGAAAAGATCTGAGATCGAGGCATAATCATTACCAGAAACACCTGCATCTTTTCAAACTCCTTTAGATAATGGATCCAATAACTGATGAATCTTTTTCCTTGATAATACTGAATGGTTGGCTTTAGTTCCATTGTGTTTGGGCTTTTACCCTAATCACCGTCTGATGTTGGTGGGTTTCTCTAGATACTCTCTCTCTCACTTCATTCCATCCAATCAACTGCTACGTTCCTCACACTCTCTTTACCTTCTCTTCTTCGCGACACATTTAGTTTTCATCGACGACTTAAAGCTCATAATCTTTATCTTTACAATTCCATTTATGAATTCGTTTTGGCAAAATTTAGTCTCAAATCACATCATAGATCAGAAAAAAATTAAAATAGAAAATATCCATTCATCTATAAAAAAAACAAAAAAAAAAAAACCTTTTTTTATTCCAATTAAATCATTGTTTACGACCATGGAATGTCTGAAGGACACCAGAGATTATTTTTAACGATTCTATCTTCTCTTTTCTTTTATCCTTTAAATATCAATTCCGTATTGACTATAAAGTTGTTAGAATTAAAATACAACTGACGCTACTGTGATTTAAATTGTTACATCAATTTCAGTCAAATCACACAGATTCTGTAGTTGATCAGACAGTAGGAGTTACCGAATGATCTGTTTCGGAGTTTATATCAATCCCAGTTTGGTGAAAGACCAGAAGTTGCCATTTTTTCACTTGTAATTCATCACTCGGGGTGATGTAGTGACCTATTGGTAAATAAAGCAGAAACGTTATGAAAAGCGGCGCCGTTTTTGAAATCAGAGCTATTATGGATTAAGTGCCGCAGTCAGGAGATTATCTTTAGAAAACAAATAATGTTTTTTATTGAAATACATTTATTCAACTGTAACTCCCAACTGAACACTGAAATACATCTCTGATTGAAATTTCTAATATTAATACATCATTCCAAAAGTGAACAAATTGGAGATCTCTCCGCACCCGAAGGCCTTACGTCTATCTACTGATAAAATTTCTTTTATTAGATACGTAATCTATGCATGTAAAAAGCTTGTTCTAACTCATTTCTCAATCACGAACAGAAGAACTTTTTCGTTTATATTTAGTCTATCGAATAAATCAACAAGTGGACTGTAAATTGATGAAATGCTCTTAAGAAAGCAATGACATTTAATGAAGAACTCGAATTTGTTTTCATCATCCTTCTTTCCATCCGCTCTAGAAAGTCATTTGACAGCAGTGTCTCCATCTACTGGCTGCTACTGGAACAACGAAATTAATGGCGCTGTGGTTTACTTTGGCTGCAATTGTTTTTGTCGTTTTTTTTTCTTTTTGTTTAAATGAATACAAAATGCGAGAAACAGTATTATTATCCGTTTAAATGGTTTCACATTTCTTCGTCAATCTTTAGAAAAAAGAGATTTAGAAAAAAAAAACCATAAAATCACTTTGTCGACTTGTATATCATTTTATAATTCTATAACATTAAGAACTTTTACTTCTGAATAGATTTTAACATAACTAAGGCTATCTACAGACCTGAACAATGGTACAATAGACATGTCTGAATTTCACGTTTGAAAAACCAATCGAAAGCCTATTTTAATGTCTGGTGCTGAATGAGAAACAAACACGACTTTTAGTAAATAAATCCTCCACTCGTAAAAATCCTCCACTGACATTCAGAATTCTCAGAATTTAATACTCTTTACTCTATGGTACGTAGTTTATTTCAGATCTCATTGAAGCAATTCAAAGCTTCAATTAATTTCACTTAATTTTGTTTTTTGTGAAAATTAAGTAAAAATTCGAAATTAAAATAAAGTATGTTATTATTAAAGTTATTATTTAATTTCATTTCATAAACCTTAAAACTTTCATAAAAATTAAGTAAAGTATTTTAATTACTTATTGAGTTAAAAAGACAATGGCAAATTAACAATGTAGAAATTAACATCTGAACTCATGTTACAATTCCTAGAAATCCTTCATTCTCTTTTCGGCATAAACGGAAAAAAATCATCTGTAAACTATAAACGTTTGTCGTCGTGAATTCTTGTCATAAATTGTTAGAAAACATCTCTAATAAATGTCCAAAGTACTCTAATATATTTGCTTAGATACTGATTGTCTCTAAAACCACGATTGGGCAGAAGACGTCTGAGTAGGAAATCGATAGTTTCTTTGGAGGAGTTTGGAGATGAGAACTTTTTTCCGATTTACCCAAAACATTACAAAACGTTACAGTGATTGACTAAGAGAAATGAATAAATAAATAAATAAATAAATAAATAAATAATGCACATTCATTACTTTATTTTTACAGTAGAACATCATCACGTGGTTAAAATCTGCTATAAACAAATGACTTCTTCTTCTTCTTACGAGTTTGGCCTACTATGGACCGCGGGAAACAATTGACTAGATGAATAGTCTTTTCCTCTCCTCCCAGTATTTCTTCATTCTCTCACTCTGCTTCCGCCTTCTATCATCTGACCAGATTACCTTGGTCCTGGTAGTTTCTTTACCCTGGAACCCCCTGAATCCATTAACTCTCATTCTAAACATTTTCCTATTCCAGATCTCTTCTCAATTAATCCCAACTTGTTGCATGTCTCTTCTAGTTTCTTCAACCCATTTAGTCGTCGACTTTAAGTTGGTGATATAGTCGAAGATCTTCTTAGTTAATCAAACAAATGACTATTAAAAACAGTAAATCTAATATATATAGGTAGACGGAAACATTGTATATTAGCTGAAAACAAAAATATTTATAATGATAAATTAGAAACGGATTCTTAACTTCTTACAGACCCTTAAATTACAGACCATTAAAGGACACCTCAATATGTTCTTATATTCCCTTGGTCACAAAAGGCGTATCCTGGAATTTGAAATGGGAAACGTTATGGCTTAGTCTTAGCCGTTCAGAAAACATTATATCCTTTTCCTTTTCAAACATCCAGTTTTATATCCCCCCCCCCCCCCCGCTTAAGAATACTTAGATTATAAATTGAAGAAGTAATTAAAGAATATCAAGAATAGAAAAAAAAAAAGCAGCAGAACATATGGTGTTACTGAACGTGATGATGGCGAGAGCTAAAGATTTTTCTTTTAATTCATCAAATGTTTTCGCTTTTTTTTTCAGTCCTGGGATGCTTAAAAGATTTGAACTCTTAATATTTCTAAGAAAAGAAACAAAAACATTCCTTAATGACTGCAAGGATTCATGGAATAAAAGAGTGAAATTATTTGGAATTATATTACTTATCGATAAATATTAAACAAATATCAACATAATAATAACAATGTATAAATATTCCAACTGATGATTAAACAATCCTCACTTATAGTCTATTATAAAATCATATTTATCTTCTCTTTCTATTTAGTCCTCTATTAAGATTGAAGAAATTAGTCAGAACCAAATAAATAAATAAAGAAGTTGGACAAAGATAGAAACAAACGAAGATTAATGGGATTCCAATTGATAATTACTTCCGAAATGTAAAATTTTTAATCAACTTTAATTATATTTTAACATATTTTTTCTCTAGATTATTTATTTCACTGAGACCAATTTTATTGATTTTTTTTCCAAAATAAAGTTTGGATTGAGTTGTACAAAACTATTGTTTACGTCAGAATAGTTTAAGAATGAACTCTATTTTGAAATAGTGTTAAATTACAGTTGCTCGTGTTTAATTTTAATTAAAAAGTAGATTGTACAGTTTTTTTATGACTAATTGAAGGTAATTTTTGAAAGCTAAGATATCTTTGTCTATTGAGTAATTCTGACTTTTCTCATTATTTGATCAGATGTTATTTATAAAAGTTAGTTCTAGTATCCGTCTGTCCTTCTTTCCGTGGGATAATACAAAAGATCTTTCAGGTCGACGTGCTCGGCAATCATGCCACTCACTTTCAATTAATCTAATCTAATCTAGTTCAAGTATCAAAAAATTAATTTTATTTTTGTCAATTTCGATTTAGCACAATTCAGACGTTGATTCAGAAGAGAATCAAAAAAAGCAAAATAAATTAAAATCTTCATTTTGAGTGGAAATACGTATTTTGTGTAATAAAGTCATGGGATATGTTGTTTAATTTTGTAAATATGTTATCTGTGGCTATCAAAAGCAAATATTTAATTGTAATTTAAAGTTTTGTAAGTAGTAATCTGATTTTATTGATAACTTTGACAATTAATCTAAGGATTTGTATTTGTAAGAATTTGAATTTTGTTTTTCCCAATCTGTTAATATTAACTTAAATAATAATAAAACAATTTTTAGTTTATTATTATTTCAGTCATTTTTTTTATTTTTGAAGATCCTTCCGAATCCTTAACAATAATAATCCGAAACTAGTCGGAAGTATATTTTTTAAAATGTTAAATGCTTTTTCAACTTATCATTTTATGTGTTGGCATGAAAAATGAATACTTTTTATAAACGTTAAAATTTTTATTTGTAATACTTGTACGGGGGTTCTGAAATCTATTGATTGAAAAAACACTTATTCAGAATGTCTTTGCGTTTCAAGAACTTTTACTAATGTATTGTAGATTAGTTTCTGATGATTTTCATTTTGTTGGAAATATTGTGGTTTGTAATTTCGCCTGGTTCGTAGCAATAAGATTAGACTGAAACTGGCTGGAAATCTGTAACTGATCTGATCTCATCTGTTTATTTCAGGAAGAGTATGCATTTAAATAGTCTATGTATATTGATTTTGATTGGTTGGTGGCTTTAACAATTTATTGGGTGATTTAAAAAGACATGAGATAGCAACGGGTTTTAACCGTGCTATTTAAATTACAAGGAATTATGGGATAGACACCAACCGTTAGATTTTGAAAATGAACAACAGAATTGACAGTTTAACGGAAAAGAATTTAAATGTAGAGGGGATTAAATTATGATTGATTAGAACAGTAAACTATAATAAATAAAGCTATAAAAATCATTACAATATTTAATTTCTTTTTTTGGAATTAATGTCATTTCTAATCCTGTTTGGTTGTAAACAAAACAATTGAAGTTTTCATTCACATACAAACAATCTTGTTAGTAGCTTTTAATGCTCATTATGATGATTCAACTTTATTAAGACAATACTGTTACAAAAGCAAAACCTCCATTTGTATAAGACTGTACAGTCTATGGTTTCTTATACTGTTTTTTTTTTTTTTTTTTTATGTTTTGCCCAGTGCACAGCCAATAGTGGAATGTGAGACAAAGCTTAATGTGGATTTTTGGATGCGATGTTATTTTCTATAAACTCAGTGCTAATTTGAATGAACGGAATGGATGAACTGTATCAGCGATTTATCACTCTGCAATCTGAATTATCAGAGCAAGGTTCAGCGCAAAATTTCAAATGATTGACGAAGGGCTATTATTTGTCGGAAACTTTTGTCAGATGATGAACAACGAGATCACTGACCTCAGACAAGAAATTGAGTAACAGTTAGGTTTTGCATCTTTAAAAGTGTTCAGAAAGAAGAATCTGATACTGCGATTGAATCATCAACAATAGAACAACGAGCTGTAGATCACGATCATAGAAGTGACAACCAACAACTACAGTATCAATATCAAACTATAAATGCAGAAATTTGAAACTAACCTCAAACAATAAAAATCTGAGTTCTTCGCTACAGATCCATTACAACGACAACAGAGACTCTCGAGTAACTTCTTTAAGATGTCAATTAGTAAAACACGTAAATTAAAATATTGTGCTGGATTTTTCTGTACAGGATGATCCAAATGATCGTCCGCCTTGAATGTAATCAATTACAGTAGGAAAAAAATTAAAATAATGCAAAATATTAAAGAAGATGTTTCATGGGTGTTGTAATCGTTAATGTTCCCACAGCAACATTGTTTTTTTGTTTTGTTTTGTTTTTTTAGGAGAGGCTCCTTTGTTATATTTTTCCATTGTATATCGTTCATGTGATTGATCTGAGTCTATACACTGGCAATCAGCTGTTTTTCCACCCTACAGAAGCTTGTGTTGACCTATTTGATGAATTTATGAGTGATCAAATATAAATAAACCGACAAAATATTCGAACCACCCTGTACTTTATTGCACTGCTGTGGCTGTGACTAGAACAAGAAAACCATTCCAGCCTAATAGACAGTGACAGAGAGACAGAGTGGATGATCAAATTAAAACATCTTCTTCATAACTGAATATTGCAGAAAAAATTTTCTGAACCAGAGACAGACAAAGTTTCACAAACAATTAGGGGTCGTTCAAGTGTAAGCACATTTTTAGTCATTTTAGACAACCCCCACCCCTTGTAAACAAAAATAAGCAGATGTCCTACCCCTCCTCATTATACTTCCGTAGGATTTGCCAAATCATTAACAGTAAATAGCACTGATCAATAAATTAAAACAGTGAAAATATTATTCACACCTGAATTAAAATGTAACAAATTAAATATAAAAATACACGTGAAATACGGAGGAAAAGTGTATCTCGCACAGCGTACTGTCTCGCGTGCATGTTTGTCTTTGTAACGCAGCATTGCTCTCTCCCCTTTCCCCCTTGTCAGCAAAAATAAGTAAAGCTTGAACCCCTCTGTCCCCCCTTGAATACTTACGTAATATTTGAACGGTCCTTCTGGATATCCCATTATTCCTACAACTTGCGGCATCTATGAATAAAAAAAGAAAAAAGAAAGTCAAATAAGAAAAAAAATGACTCACTACCACCAGATTAATCAGAAATAATTTATCATGATCTTCAACAGCAACGTGTTCAAGGTGCACAGAATGATCTGCGATGGAAATTATGGAGCAATTATGGACTAACATCTAGAAGGTGCCGTAGCCTCATAATAGAAATAAAGGCCGAGTGCAGAAAGAATGTGAAAGAACTGTAAGAAATAGAATCAGTGAGAAATGATGAAGTTTAGACTCTAGAGCAGTGGTCGGCAACCTTTTGTTGTAAAAGGGCCAAATATGTTATGTGGGGATTACTGCGGGCCGCACTTGGGCCAAAACTTTTAACAACCAAAAAAAAAAAAAAAAAAAGGAAAATCTTACTTTGACAACCAAAAAAAAAAATCTTACTTTTACAACCAAAAATAAAAATCTTACTTTGACAACCAAAAAAAAAAAACGGAAAATCTTAATTTAACAAGCAAAAAAAAAAAAAAAAAAAATTCCAACCCGCCCCGCGGGCCGCACCAAAACGCTTCATGGGGCGCGGGTTGCCGACCGCTGCTCTAGAGGTAGATGCTGTGACATTTGTATTCGAAAGCACCTAGTCCTGTATAAATGTTGGCTCAGAAAGTTGACTGCATCGCAACTTGTACCTGCCAGATATTTCACGAAGATACGTATTACAGGAACCAGAGAATAATTCGAAATATTTATCAACACTCACAATTAAAAATAAAATATTAAAATTAGCGACCGGTTTCCCTAGCGAAGAAGACGTCTAGTTTCTTCAGATGAAGGTAAACAAACGTTCTTTCATTATAAACTTGAACGAGAAGATCACATTAACATATCTGTTCATAACGTTTGCAGGTAATCCAACAGACCAGCAGAAAACAGTTCGTTTTCGATGGATGTCCCAATGCACCACCTCTTTCAGCTGCGCTCTTTATGGCAGGTCCATTTAAATAGGGGTAGCTGACGGATGTCTCAATGCATCCCCACTATCGGAAATGAACTGGTCTCTGCTGGCGTTCTGCAGATCAGCTGCAACGTCATGAACAGATATGTTAATGTGGTCTTCTTGTTCAAGTTGACAATGAGGGAATAAGTGGTTACCATCACCTGAAGAAACTAGACGACTTCTTCACTCTTGAAACCGGTCGTGATTTTAATTGTGTCTATGTTTTATTTTTAATTATGTGTTATGGCGTTATTTTATCTAATATAGTTACTTTTTACTTTTACACATGTTAAAAAATTCTATCTTCATATATACTTTTATCTTCCAATGGGGCATCAAAATCTGTGATAGTATGTCGTCTACTACTTAATGAAACCTTGCTTCGTACATCAATTGGCCTTAGGACGTTTCCTAAGTACAAGGTTGGTGTCAGGTCCGTCGCCAGAATTTTCTTTCATTGGGGGGGGGGGGGGGCTCATTCCTAGAAAAAGTGTCGTGAGGTAGTGGTCGGCCATAGTAAGAATACCATCCCACTCTCTGTCTTCCCGTGGATGTCGTAATAGGCGACAATTTTACATTGATATGACTAGTAACTTTGATTTCAACTCAGAGAGATTTCTCTTTTGTTTAAATTTCGGGAGGGGCTTCAGCCCCTCGAGCCCCCTCCATGGCTATGTGCCTGGTTGGTGTTATGATCGTGTTTACAGTCATCGAAGATCGGTTTTTATTCATCTCTTTTTTTAAACAGGCTTTTGCCTAAGGCTGTGGCCTTCATCTTAAGAAAGTTAATTGTCTTTGGGTGGAATTCCCTTGTGAACTTTTTAGTAGATTTTTGTTCTTAATTATCGAAGAAAATGTTGATCTTCAAATTGCCCTCTTGTTGATCTTCAATCCATTCACCAAGTAACATTTTGAATGAAGAAATTGCTAATGCTGTATTCGGAAAGAGTCAAAATGTAGCTTTCTCAAAATGGCTTCATTTCCGTTGCTTACATTGGTTTTCCACTGGTCGTCGTGAGGAGGTCTTTGGTACAGAGAGATTATTCTGAAAGTGCCTCCGTCATCAACATTTAGCTTCGCTTTAGCCAAAAAGTTCATATCTAGACATCAAATAATCTGAGCAAACAAATTCAATTGCATTCTAGCAATTAAGGTTTAAAACGATTTCAGGATATCTTTCAATGTTTAAAATAGGCTGTTAAACAAACCACAGGTTTTTTTCAAAGGGTTTTATAACTTCAATAAAAAGTTTAGTGTTCGCGGGATTTCTACAAATATAAAAGTGCGCCATGAAGCAAACAAAGATTGAGAAGCACTGCTTTAACTATTGCTAAAATTGTAGGATGCATATTGTAGGATTAACGAGATATTCACACAGAGGATACAGAGCGCGTCAGAGACATTCGTTTTATATTGAACTAGCGGTGCCCCGCGGTTTCACCCGCGTTAAATTAAATATCTGTTTCATACACATTATGAGTACATAACTAAGTGCATCGCATTAACTATGAATACCATCTGAAAATTATGTGGAAACATAAAAGGACCAATCACTAAAAAATAAACCGACTTGACAGAAAGTGTCTTCAGTTTGATGGCTATCTACTAAGAAATAATAAAATAGATATTGAGATTTTTTTCCGAATACGATATATTTTAAATTATTTAATGAAAATTTACAGTACTTCATTGTAGACGATGTTTTTAGTTTTTTCTCCTTGTCCTTAATATATTGGTACCTATTCATAACACGATCGTTGCAACCTATTAAAAAAAACTACCTACAAATTGATTTTATTAAACGTAACTAAAATTAAAATTTATATATATTAAGTCAAGCGTACGCTTACCTATTGCGGTTAGTACCTATTATATAGGAAACGCATAGAATTATTCAATGAAATTAACCAAACACATCCATAAAAATTAGTTCGTTGAAGCAGAACTGTTGCTTAAGGGGCCAACCATATAGTCTGGTTGCAAGTGTACATCCGTGGGATTTTTGATGATACAAGCATGGGAGTGGTATCAATCTCTTCGTTATAACATGGAGAATCAGTATTTGGATGGTGGACAGTAGCCACTAGTGGCAGATTAATCTTATATTCAAAAAACAAAATGGCCGCCGCTGTACCGTACATGGTACTGGTTTTTCATGTTTATCTCGTAAAATATAATATTTATGACACAATGACCCATTACTAAAAGTATTCAGTATTAAATTCTACACAAAACATGTTCTTAGGGTATTTTGTGTACGGATAACCTTTAATATAGAAATTCGGCTTTGAAATGAAGAATTTATGATTTTTGTTTTCCAAAAAGTGCAAAGAGTGTTGTTTTTATTATTTTTTTATTTGCAAATATATAAATGTTAAGTTTACAATTGAATTACATAATCTAAGACATTATTAGACTTCAAAGTTAATACAAAGACCAAATATATGTCTACTGTATTTTACTAAACAACAGTTCATCAATTACAATCTCCATCATAAATCTCGTCTTCTCTTTCTATAGCTGATTCATTGCATTCATCTATGTCTTCCGTATCCTTAGAGTTTTCACAAAGTTCTGCATCACCTTCACATTAATAAATTTTATGTGCACTTTAGTCCATACATGAGACAGGTGCATGGTGGACAACAGAGATGTAGGGAGCATGTGCAACTACAAAGCTCTGCCATAAGGTCTGGAACACAAGGCAAGGGCAAGCGATTGGTTCAAACCTTCCTCCATCGTGCGTCCATCCGAAGCTGAGTGGTGACGGTATGACTGGGTTGGGGTTGATATCTTGATTCCACACAAGTGCCTGAACATGAGCTCTTAACAGTGCAGGAGTTAGAGCAGCTTTTGTTGGTGGAAGATTTTCATCTTGACATTGTTTTTTGGTGAAAAGCCACCACTGCACATCTCCAATCTCAGTCATTGTAGTTTTTGGAATATATAATTGACAAACAAATGACTCCAAAGCGTTTCTGACATCGTCTGGAAGAATGGGTGTTGTACCAATCTTTGCTAAGGCCTCTAGTAGGTCATCATTGACGGAATTGAATGTTTTCCACCATTGAAGCTTCCCTTTATTGGCAAATGTCCCAGTGACATCTGAACCAGATAAGGCATGAAGTCCAGGGAGAGCAGCAGATTTGAGTAATCCCAGTGACTTGTGGATGGAAGCTATGTCAACAAACCTTTTCATTCCCTGCCCAAGGAAAATTCCAAATTGTGATGTCATTTGAGGAAATCGCCTTAAGGCTAAAACCAGAACATCTGTTTTTGGCGAATAAACTTGCGTTGTTCTGTCTCCTTGTTGTGATATACATACTCCGTGAAGCATGATTTTTGTATCTGCTTCTTCCTGTGTGGTCCGAAGGCTTGACACATCTGTTCCATCTGATGATGCAGCTTGATCTCGCCAACTAACTATATATTTCTTGTTATTGCTCACTCCCCATTGTAATATGTGACTAGAGAGGAACTCTGTAAGCTCGTCTTTGTTTTTATTACGAGCAAGCAAATTCTTCATTGAAGATTTGCTAACTATCATTTCAGATGTTATTTTGTAACGGATTGAATCACTGCCCAGTTGCCGAATACGTCTCATTTCATTTTTTAACGAATCCTCCTTATACGTGTCAAACACAACATATACTGAATTGTATGCATTGAATTTGTCACCAATTCACTTGCTTAAGTGTATTCCTAGATCACGACATGTTTTTACTGTGTTACGTTTATTGTAAGTGTGCAGTAGAGCCATTCCATCAATTATAGCTGCGATTTTGTCCGATCCGTGTGAGTCATCTGTTGGATGTGATAGTGGTGAACTGCTGTCATCTGTTCTTCATTTGATGGCAATGACTCCAAAATCGCTGCAAGTTTGGATTTGTTGGAACAGTGATGCATTTTCCCATCACTAGCAAACAATGATTTTGGGAGAGGTGAAAATTCGTAATTGCTTAGATTGAACTTTATGTCAATATCATCTCTGCTTCGAGATGCAATCAATAGCCTAGACATAAGTGAGAGATCTGTTTTCATAGATACAATTTTGTTTTAAGGACAACTTTAACCTTTTTTGCTGACGCTTTACAAGTTTTTGTGGGATATTTCTTCATTGTAGACCAAAATTGTGCTTTGTAGCTATTTATACGCTCTGCCATGAAAGATTCCTCCAACGTTTTACCCACTTCTGCTACGTTACTTACAAAATCTTGCACGTCCTTCGGGAACACTCTTTGAGTAAGAATGTGGGTCAGTTGTTGGTTTTTACACTGAAAAGATATCTGGATCTGTTAATTGTAATACATCCATCTCAGCAAGATACAGTGAAATCATTCACATTTCACATCTCCTAAATAGCTGTTATACCCAATCCATGTGGGAGAGGAGATAGATATATCATTACCATTCAATATGGATCTTCATAATAGGAACCAAACACTGTCAGAACATATTGCTTTCTGAAGTAAGTCACCATATTGTTGGACAATATTGGAAACGATAGGTTCTGGACAACATGTATTCCAGTTCGTAGGTTTTGTACAAGAAAGGATTTTTGGTAAGGCATCTTGAAGAGATGGTAATGGCAAATTATTTGATAAGGCCAATGATATTAGAGCATGTCGATCAGACTCTTTTACATCTTGGTAAACAGTTACAGCCGTCCCATGAAATGTCCTTCTTCCGTCAATGGTGTCTTCACAAAAGTCAATATTATCCACAGCACAATAAATAAACCTGTATGTATACGCCATCATTGCTAATGATCCTATTAACCACACTTCTTGCAATATCTGTTTCAATTCTCAGGACTCTTGAGTAATCAATACTGTACCCGACGTTATGCATGAGTTTGATCAAAGACTTACTTCGTATTGTATTATGAATGGTTAAGCCACAAGCCAATTGAAGAGGTAGGTCTTGACTGTGATGGAAACTTAAACATGTTTTGTTTTCTACTTGTCTTCGAGAAAGACAATTTGACATGAGCATCTGTGACATATTGCTTGCTCGTCTCTGTAGATCTTCGTTCTTTGTTATTTGATTTTCATTAATATTTTTTCAATCGATTACAAGAAATTAATTAAAGTAATCACAAAACTATTCCCTCTGTTGTGGCTCAATAAAATTGGATTCAAAAAAGACACTTACTTAGAGTATCGAACCCCAAAAACACACTGCTTTCTGGAAATCCGAGTCTCCATGCACACAAAGAAAAATGATGTCTCTCCCGTCTTTTCCTCCAATGTCCAAAGTCCAACATCACTCGTACAACAATTTAGCCTCGCACCCATGTCCCATTCTAATCCCACCTATTAAGCCACAACATTACATGTACAAAGTTACAAAAAGATGATATTGGTGAGTAATATTAGAGATTTCAAGCATCTGAGTTAATTTTATATTCACAATATCAACAAAACAAAATCATAAATTCTTCATTTCAAAGCCGAATTTCTATGTTAAACGTTAGCCGTACACAAAATATCCTAAGAACATTTTTGTGTAGAATTTAATACTGAATACTTTGAGTAATAAGTCATATTGTCATAAATATTGTATTTTACGAGATAAACATGAAAAACCAGTACCATGTACGGCACAGCGGCGGCCATTTTGTTTTTTGAGTATAAAATTGATCTGCCACTAGTGGTTAATGTCCACCATCCAAATACTGATTCTCCATGTTATAACGAAGAGATTGATAGCACTCCCATGCTTGTATCATCAAAAATCCCACGGGACATAGATTTTTGTACACTTGCAAACCGACTAATATGACTGAGCCGTACGGCGTTGAAGTTAAACCTTTATTTAAATATTTTTAATTACTTAATTAAATTTTTTATCTGTATTGATAATGACTATTTTATTGTATTAATTTCATTATATCATACCATGTCCTTGTTATTATACATAATTATAATTATAACTTATTTTATATTGTTTTTTGACTCATGCTTCCTTCCCTTTCCCCCTATTACGTTGGACCTTGTGTTGGACCTGTTTTTTGAATCTCAGATTGCCAGATTTGTTGATGTTTATGTTTACTGCTCCGCTCCTATTGATCGTAGCGTGATATTATATAGCCTATAACCTTTCTCGATAAACAGGCTCTCTAACGGAAAAAGAATTTTTCAAATCGGACTGGTAGTTCCTGAGATTAGCGCGTTCAAACATACAATATCTTCTGCTTTATAATAGTAGTATAGATAACCCTCAGCAAAGTAGATGTTTGATACAAATTAAGTCGAAATAAAATATTTTGCAAAGTATCAAATAATAAAGACTTACAGTGTTTTTATCATGATAAAAGCAATTTTATCTAATCAGTCTAACAAGAAAAATATCCTCCGTCTTTCGCTCTAGAATTTCTATTCAATAATAGTTAATAAAATTTGTAGCTTCTAATTTATTTTCTTTTATCAAACGAGCATACTAAAAAATATTTCACACATTCGACTTTTAATAATATTACACTTTTGTAATACATTTGTTACAAATTCATAACGATCCTAAAGATTAAATTTCATTAAAAAAAAAAAATGAAAAAAAAAAAAAAGTTTTCGAAATGATTACTTCTGGGGATAATAAATTTACAATTGCTGAAAACGCGATACTTATTGTAATAATTTTTCTTTATTATATTATTTTTTCTTCTTAAACAAAAAAGTTATTAAATGTTCATAATGCAGATATTTCCAATATCGTGACTTTCCTCAATTGAAGTAAATAAATAAGAAAAAGAAAAATCCGAATTTAAATTCAATGTAACGATACACTAAATAATTGAACAGACTGCATTATTAGATAGAATGTTAAATAATGATATTTTCGTATTAGTATTATTTTAAATTTAGTTATCACTACACAAAGCTCTTCGTTGATTTTTTGTTTATGAATGAATGATTGCTTTGTTTCAATATTGTCACAGATCCACCCACCTGGTACGAAAAACAACACCGAGACATCACTTCCTCTTAAAGCAAACAACAAATTCATTTCAATTATTTGCTTAACTGATTTATCGAATACAAAACCAAAACAATTCAAAGTCCAAGTTTGTACTGAACAGTTAATTTTGCCAACGAAATAACTCGTTGTTCCAAGAAAAGTTAATTTACTTCAATTTCCATTTGAAAAAAAGAAATAAATAGAATCATCTTAAAATTCAGTTCTTCTGACTTTTACTGAGAAAAACCCAATTGTCTTCTGTATTTCTGTGAAATTAAATTAAAACCTCAAAATAATAAATGCTTGAAAATAAATATGAAACTATTAAATATAGTTTATTACTGCGCTTTTCAACAAGATTCAGAAAATTTTCAGTGAAAATAGAGTTGTAAATTTTGGATGTATTTTAATAGCTATTATTTTTAATTATATCTTAAATATTGGTAATAAAATGAATGACGATCTTTGAAAGATCTGGAGATGGTTTAATCCAAAATTGCTTTGCATAAATCGATTTTAGCCAAAGTTGTAAACCTGTTCTACTGAAGAGTGGCTACAATAATTCAGTGGTAATGGCAGTGTTTTCTTTGTTTTAATCCTAGCCATGACTTCATCAGCCATGTTTTGATCCAACATTCTTATTTTTCTTGATTAACAGAAGGAGAATTGGATATTGAAGATCTTTAATAATGATAAATATCAACTCAATGTTTTAAGAAATTGAGATTTCTTTTTTTTTTTTTATTCAAGATCAAGAAATCAAGATATGGTGGTTACTTTAGTTTTTATGATTTCGAGGAAACATCGTGCACTTGATAATTTCCAATAGTTGTCTACTCCTGGGTCATCGAAACAAATATCCTTGTAGACCTTTGTTATTTTACGAGCTCTAGTATTTTTTTTTTTATTGTAATTGTAAGGAGGTTTTTGGAGTTTAGTGGAAAATGTTAATTTTCTTTTTGGTTGACTGCAAATTTAACTGAACCAGAAATTTAAGGGTTCGAATTAAGACTCCGAATTGGGACTTTTCTTTTTCGCAACTTTAGGATTAAAACACATCGTCGTGAGCCTTTTCTTTTTTTTTTTTTGTTTTTTGCTTTTTTCACTAACACGAATCTAGAATTCTCAAAAAAAAAGCCAATAAAAATCGTTAAAAAAGTTAAATTTATTTAGGAAGCAATAAATATATACGCAACAGACACATCAACTTGTGTTTAGAAGCAACGGCCCTTTTTTAAACAAAGAGGATAAACACAGAAGGATAACACAAGGTGGCGCCAGCATCAAATCTTATAGAACATTTTCAAAATGTTCAAGATAAATTTATACTGAAAAAATGTTGAAATGTAACAAGTCAATCATTAATAATAACAAATAAAAAAAAAGATAAATAAATGAATTGAAATCTTATTAATATATAAATTAAGCTGAAATATTATAAATCTGAAGAGTTTGTATGTTTGAACGCGCTAATCTCAGGAACTACCAGTCCCATTTGAAAAATTCTTTTTGCGTTAGATAACCCATTAAGGAAGGTTATAGGCTATATAACATCACGCTACGACCAATAGGAACGGAGCAGTAAACATAAACGTCAACCAACGGGTGCGGTGGCGGCAAAGGGGCACAACTCGTAAATAATTAGCATTCTAAATTGAGTACTTGAAAAGAAAGTATTAGTAAATAGCACAAAATAAGGGCTATTATTCTGAATTCTTACAACGTTATAATAACGTTTGGGAAACAATCAGATTCTAAGATTTCATAAAACACTAAATTAACGATAAACGAAAGGCGATTGAAGCCCATTGCACATGGGTTCGAAAATCGGTCGGTCGGGTCCATGTGCAATGGGTTTAAGGAGAATGTTTGAGACCAAAATTATCATATTGAAATGAAAAAAGATAAGGTGAATGAAGGTATTTTGCAACACACTTTACGTGATTCAGTCCAAAATTTACATATTCAAAACACCCTCAGTCACCTTATACTTTTTTCATTTCAATATGATAATTTTGGTCTCAAACGCTCCCCTTAAGCGCATTACACATGGATCCGACCGACCAATTTTCGGATTCATGTGCAATGAGCTTTATTCTTCATCATATCTTTGGTCTAACTATTGTGATAAAACAGTTCTTTACTGATTTCAATTAATAGGTTGTATTTCTTATTTTACTTTTTAACTGCTTTTTTATTCTCGAAGATCAATTGAACCTTAAACCATTAATTCTTAGGATATTAACAAAATGAGAGACAGAGATAGTCTTTCAAAACAAATTGTGATCTATTTCTTTTACAATAAGTGGATGGGGGTGACTCGAGGCTGATTCAATTCTACCTGGATGCTATGTTATGGTCGAGTGATTTGTAATACTAAATATTATATTCTCGCTTCACTGATAGTTGTCTTCACTGAATCTCGCTTTTGCTTTGGATTCAATAATTGCCCAAGAACGTTTGAGAGGAATTAGAGTATTGAATAATTCAAGAATAATTGTCGAAATGTATTCAGCATAAAAAAAGAGTGCTGCATTGTCTGGGAAGGAAGGAATGTCGAAAACGTACAGTTTGACAGCTCATCAGTAGCTGAAACTATGGTGGATATTGAGCTTTCGCAAGAAGTCTAGCTGGAAGCATATTCAACACTATGAAGGATCATAGTATGTGTCCTACTAAACATAGAAAAACTTTGGATTGTGCTTGAGGTCCATCTATCCGCTACATCCCTATTTTCCAAGTTTAGGTAAAGTCGGACGAGCCCATAAGATTCGATACAATAATGAATTCTAATTTTATTTCTCTAAATTTTGGAGTGGGGAGGGGGCCGCATAAGCATAACAAGGGATGTCGACTTGATAAAGGTTAGCAACCCACACCCCTTCAGAGGTCTGGTCTGAAGGCTATGCTGATATTAGATCTGTGAGAGGCGAGCTGTCTACCCTTCACATCTCCTCCCCTTGGGGAGCAAATGTTTTATTACAGCTTAACTAGAAATGTCTTATCCCTCAAAGGATATGCACCTTGAGTTTTCACCGGAAAGAGACTGGGACGGACCGTTTCGTCCTTATTAGGATTC
>JAFIDM010000003.1:2084937-2129726 GCA_023159025.1 Thereuonema tuberculata | reverse complement strand
AGTGAATACAAGTCAAGAAGATCATGAGGAATGTCAAGGAAAACAATAAGCATAAACTAGATAATTACAAATATTAAAACACTGACAATTAGCTACAACATCAGCTAAGAGATTAAAAATAGTATAAAGATAAAACAATCTCAAGGTTCAAAACAGTCGAACAAAAATCAAAAACTATTTTACAGACTGAAGAGGTTCAGGGGTGACATCTGGGATAATCATAATAGAGATGATTTAGTAATGAGCAGAATAAAGCGGACGCTAGTGACTAAAATAATCATTACCCTAAAAGAAGACATTAAAGATATGTTAAAAAAAAAAACCCATACTAACTGAAAAAACACCCAGGAGCTTATAATATCTAGAACTTTGTTATAAAAAACTCACTAGATACATCAGTCATTTGCTGAGAGCATGTCTAACTTGATACAGCATCCTGTAGACACCCCGGGTTTTTGACACAAGAACTTATCTACGTAAAGCCCCAAAGTGAAGATATCTTCTATCAATTAATCATTTACCTGCCTACAATATACAAGATCCTAACAAACTATTTACCCAAAAATATCATTGAACATATTGAATCAAATAATATCTAGCTGAACAATAAAAAGTTAGCCTTGTAAAATCGCAAAGTTGCGAAGAATAGTTGATAATAGATATTTTATTATGGAACAAAGCTAAAAACACCACAGATACTGATTACAAAAAAGCTAATGAGTCTGTACCACAGAGATGTGTAATTGAAGTACTTGGGATGTATAAAATACACCCACTATTGATACACTTCTTTACTGAAGAACAACAATTAATCTAAGAGAAATCACGACTGATCCTATAAGAATAATACGTGGAATCTTCGAAAGCAATTCTTTGAGTCCCTAGTGGTTTTGATTAGCCCTCAATCCACTTTGTAATATCTTAAAACAACAGTCACAATAAGATTATCAGAAATGGCCAATCAATCAACCACCTAATTTACATGGATGACGCAAGTCATACGTATCCGAATTTTATGTAGGAACATCGAACCAACTGCAACAACTGATCGGACTTTACTAGAGACAATAAATTATTAAGATGAAATTTCGGATTAGAGAAACGTAGATCTCAGGCGATTAGACAAGGAAAATGTGAACGCGAAGGAACATGGAGGAAAATTAGTAGCAATGGGTGAAGTATTTGGGGATGCAGACACAGCGAATTGAGTAAAAAGAAATGAAGAAAAGGATTATTATGAAATACCATCAGATACCGAATAACGTTACGAAAACCAACCTCAATGGGATTTAAAATTTCTCATAAATGACAAACACCAACAATCTTCAGAAGACACAAGAGCGATAGTAATGAAATCCATAAACTTAAAATATGAAGTGAAGAAGATGTGAAAGATAGACAATATTGTAATAGTCCCAATAATCTTATCATCAACTGGGACAATTCCTCATGAAGACTCTTCATGATAGTCTGAAGATCCTAGAAGAAAGAATTCTTCAACAAATGACAGAAGACAATGATTCTGAACACAAGCAGAATAAGATTCTTAGACCAACATTGAAAGGACTACTGATTCTAAGTACTTTCTAGTTTTTTTCTGTTTAATAGGAATTCTTCTGTTCTTCAGTTTTGTTGGAATGGATTAAAATGAAAAATTTTGATTTAATTCATTAGTTTAGAATCAGTCTCTGATTAGATCTTAAAGAGAAAATAGGATCCACTGTCATGAAATTCCACAGACATTCTTCCAGTAATTTGCAAAGTATTTTGACAATATATTTTATAATGTAAAATTTATAAAACGTAAAATCGTATAAAAATAACTAAAAGAGAATAACTTAAATAAAATTTATCATATTTTAAATATCTGTCAATCGTCTTACAAGAAAGAAATTACATGAAATACATTAAAATCAATAATACTGAGGGCGGGGGCAGATACCCCCTCCCCTCTTTCCCAATGGTGTCACGTCATGGATTCACAGAGAAAAAAACAACCTTTAAACCACAACAAAAGAGCAACAACGATAGACTGCTATTATTGTAAAATGTTTATGGATCTTGTTACTTATTGACCAAACCAGTATTTACTCCGTGTTTCAGCCAATCAATGTTAGGGCCTCAGTGTAACACAGTCTGAATGGGAAGCAATGAAATCAATTTACATTGAAAAATCCATTTGAAATTGACTAATTGCTATCATACATTTGTAATTTCTACATTGTAATCTATGGAGAAATATATTATTAAAATATTATTATCAAAGTTAAATAATTAAATCGAGGCTAAATTCTGTAAAATCAATATTTGATAAATATTTAATAGTTATCAACATTATTGATCTGTAATGGCAATTAAGTTTCTTATTGATTACGCTAATTCTACTAAAATGGTTATTTAAAATATTATAAATCGAAACTCAAAGTGAAGAAGATTGATTCCCACCCCCACCCACCCCTTTCAAAACCTAGGAATTGTGGGTTCTGTTTTTTGAAACAAGATATGAAATGTACTGAAAATTTGTAATTAACAAGCGAACAATTGACAATGTTAATTAGAAGAAAAGGACGGATTAAATACAAGATAATTCAAGTTAGTTGAAATCTTCAAATAAATTACTGAAAAAAAAAGATAGCATTTCATTTTGCAAAGACACAACTTAGTCGATTTTACAAATGCAAACTGTAGTAGCAGTAGTAAGATGATTTTTTTTAAAACGTTTAGTAATTAAAGGGTGGCTTTTAATATCTAAAGGAAGTGGTGATTCTTAAATAACAGTTAGTTTTCGCTAGATAATTCCTTCCAGGGATGCCATTACTAGCAACAGTTGCCTTTAGTGGTAACAATCAGATGAATATCGTTATTGAGTAACTATAATTACAATTCAGTTGTTTTTACTCTATAGTGAAGTAACGAAACCGCGTTACTTTTTCGGCCATTTTTTTTTTTTTACTTTTATCCTAAACTAGTGAGAAAATTGGCAAAGGTTGTTACAAAACATCACGCTTCGCAGCTACGAGGAAGCTAGAATCGCTAGAGATTCTTTCTATGACTTTTTTAGGAACTATATATCACTTCCAAGCATTTCCGCACCCACATTCATCAGGACTTTTTACCTTATTTTGTATCGGGACTTCAGGTTTCGCCAACCATTTCTGGACCTTCCTATATAACATAAGACTAAAAAAAAGTAGCATAAATATGTTATAAAATTTTAAACATTATAGTGCAGCCCGAAACAATTAAAGTATCCATAATTTATATATAAAAGAAAAGTTTTTTGTTTTTTTCTGGCCCTATTTCCTCCGAAAACATAAGACATAGAAATACAAATAAGGTATAAAATGTTAGATATAGTATAGTATTTTCATTTTATCTTATTGGGACAACCGGAAGTCACGTGACTTAGGTCAAACATAAGCTCTCCGATGCGAGCTGTGAGAAAGGGGTTCCCGATTAAGGGTGATGACAAAATTGTCTCAGAATTCAAGATCACGTAAGCACAGGTTTGCTAATATAAATAAAATACGTAAAAAAAAAATAAAAAAAAAAAAAAAAAACTGAAGGAAGATATTAGAAAAAAAAAGTGAATGGTTCAAAGTTTAAGAAAATGTCTTTTTTTCACAATCATTAAAAGAAAGAAAAAAAAAATTAGCTCTTTTTAAATAACTGCAACTGATTTATTTTTTAAAACTAATTATCTCAGCAGAAAAGAAAAAGACTCTTCCATCCCTGATTTCTTCCATATGTCAATGAGATAATGACAATTACTTACAGATTTAGATTTGTTGAGGATCTTTAAAAGATAATGAAGTCAAATTGTTGTCAATTTGTTTCAAATAAGCTAAAACATCTGTTTCCTTTAGTCTTTTATGTTCTCTTTACATTAAACTATTTTTAAATAAAAGATAATTGATTAATGTACATGAAAAATAGAAATGATCAAGTGATGCACAATTTATCGTGTGTCGATAAATTTATTAGACTGTACGATTTTTTAGTTATTTGTGATGATTTATTTTATACTAATAAATGATTAAATTTTAAATTTAAATTTAAACAAATTTAGGCAAACTCAGGGTTTCTATTGTGTTTATTTATAAGGAATAAAATGATATTTATAAACAAGATAAATTAATGCTTTTAGACAGTATCAAAAGCAAAGCACATAATATGCACAATTTTATAAACAAAATGTGTTCAGAAGGGTCAATATTGGGACTTCTATCGCCGTTTTCCTCTTTATCGGAAGCGACCACTTTTGCCCCCCCCCCCCCAACATCCGGTCAGGGAGTGATCCTAGAGGTCTGATTTTTTTTTTTTTTACGTTGTCACCTACTTTTTGATGCTGAACACAATGGTGAAGGTTTCATTCTAATATCTCTAACCGATTGGCCACTACAGAGTGTGACATCCACCAAGCATAAAAGCAAGAGCGGGCACCTATGTTTTACCTAGGGGACAAGCTGTAACCTAGGAGGCCGCTAAAAATCTACAACTGAAATAAATTGCTTTCTCTCATTGTTTACGTAACAACTTTAGTTACACAAAAGCAGTTCAGTAATCTATATTACTAAAATCTTTTATTTCTCTGTCTGTGTGTCTGTCCGGCGCAGTTTTCTGTGAGAATGAAAAATAGAAAGAATTTTTTCAATGAAACATCCGCGACAGGAATCGAACCTGCAACCTTCTGATCCGAAGTCAGACATCTTACCCATTAGGCCATGGGAACTTCAACTCTCTCCATATTGCTTTTTTGACTTATCTGTCAAAACTGAACTGACTTTGACTGAAAAGTAACAATCTATATTACTAAAATCTTTTATTTCTCTATCTGTGTGTCTGTCCGGCGCAGTTTTCTGTGAGAATGAAAAATAGAAAGAATTTTTTCAATGAAACATCCGCGACAGGAATCGAACCTGCAACCTTCTGATCCGAAGTCAGACATCTTACCCATTAGGCCATGGGAACTTCAACTCTCTCCATATTGCTTTTTTGACTTATCTGTCAAAACTGAACTGACTTTGACTGAAAAATAACAATTGTAATTAAAAAGAAAGTCAAAAAAGAAAGACGCAGTACGTCATTAGGTAGAATACTGAGAAATCAGTATATGTAACTTAAAAACCACTGAAAAGTATCAATTGGAATTGGATAAACGAGATGAACGAGAGTGTCGATAACATCAATCGAATGATAAGTCTAAGAATACAAGGAGAGACTACAGAGCATACAATACAAGTGCGAATAAAATTGACACTTCTGATAATCCACCACACGAAGATCTCTATATGCCCGAGTGTCTGAACGCATTTATTAATTCCTTTAATGAATTAATAAATTAAGAATTTTCTATCCTAAAAGTAACAAGAGTTTCAGATTTTTCTTAAGAATACCTTGTGAGATCTATCTCAGAACTATCACTTCTCGTCAACTCAAAAGATAAAATCTAAAGATCTGAAAAATAATTAAAGAGATAATCAATATAAAGAGAATGATTTAAACATTTTACGTGAATACAAAAACCACACTGAAATAAGTTTTTCATGTTTTTAATCTCAATTAAAGAATATTACCCTCAGCAAATACCATCCTCGGGGAAGACTTTTGGCGAAGGCATCTATGTCAACGAAGAAATCCAATCTTTTCCATTTAAACTAAGGTTTATTCTAATTAAAAAATAAAGTACAACTTATCCTTTAAAACTAACTGATTAAAACGTTTACTGATATCAAGGTTCCGACTAAAATTAAGCACAATTCCTGTCATCTCAAAACCAACATGTCTGACTTATTCGGTATTCTTACAACAGTCCACTTTTACAACAATCGCAACGAGAACGCCATCTCATGTCCCGTTGCCTCGCACATTAACAATAATTAACAATAAAAGCAAAATAATAGTAATGTTCGCAACACTCCCCCCCTGAAAGTGTATACTTTCAGCAAAAAAACAATTAGTCAGTCATACCCACAATTAAAAGTTTATAAAGTCACTAGTAAATTCAAATCACAGTCCATAAAGTCACTAGTAAAAGTCAAAGTCACTGATTCTGTCCTTCAAGTTCTAAAGGATATAACAATTGAATTGGACGTTTTACAACCTTACCGTCAGGTAGCAAGACACAGCAGGAACGGATGCATCCGTCTCGTCCTTGAAGCACTTCTTTTATAACACACGTCTTCCACAGATGACGTACTGTTCCGTCTCGTCCACACGTTGTTTTCTTCTTCTTTTTATTTTCGCTTTCTTCTTCTTGCTTGGGGGTGGCGGTGCTGGATCCTCGGGTTCAGGTATCTCCCTCTCTATCACGTGCACATCTGGCTGCCGAGCTAAGATGTAGTTTCTCTTCAATTCCAACTCTCCTTCCCTCTTCTGTACAATGGCTCTGTGAGGAGGAATTTCTGGTGGTTCTGGAAGTTCCACAATGTCTCCAAAGGTGGTTCTGGAAGTTCCACAATGTCTCCAAGGATCTCTTCCGTTATGAGTTCGGGGGCGATCTCCTTTTCTTTCTTTTCCTCTTTCCCTTCTTTCGTAGGTGGGGGTAGGGCTGGTTCTCCTTTGCCATTGGTCGTCGGCTGTTCCGCAGGGGGAGGCTGGGTTCCTTAAATCTGCTCCTCCACGTAAAGAATCTTCAGTCACTTTGAAAGTCCCGTCTGCCAAATTCAAACAAGAATTCTGCTTTTCATTGAACAACTGTTTATTCATGTCAGCACCTTGTACATGCACATGCATCGATTGCACTGTCACACAATTCGCAGTTGATTGGTCTTCCGGTCCATGAAGAAGCCAACCAAACACACTTTCAACTGCAACGAGTCGATCATTGATGCGTTCGATCTTTCCGGTAACAACTGCCCAATACAGGTCTCCGCCGATAAGAATATCAATGTCGTCCATATCACACTTTGTACTTGAACCTGGATCTGCCAACCAGAGACCTCGCTTCTCCATTTCTCGCAATGAACACTCATTCGGTACGAGTGAATATGTGGAGCACACATTGTCCGATTCCCGCAACGTTACTTCAACGCTATGAATTCCATTACGGTCAAATAAACGTACACGTACCTTACGATAATCACGGCGTCCGGTTGACCCATGACCAAAGACTTTCACATTCATCGTCTCTTTTCCAACTTGCGTCGCTCCGACTAGCTTCGATAGGCGTTTACTGATGAAGCTGCGTTGACTTCCTCCATCTATCATAAGCCTAGCACGGACTTGCCTATTATTTCCATCAACCAATACAACTGCCGACTTCAGTAAGACGACATCGTTTGAACCTGGATTAATGATTTGGTTAATGCTGACCTGTGTCGTTGCGGTTTCCGTCGCAATTGAATTTTTGTTTGCAGTCGCCTTCAGCTGCGGGCACAATGCTGTGTGATGAGACCCTTTACACGAACGACACTTTGCCTTTTCTCTCCGACACGATCTCGAGTTGTGACCCGGCCACAAACAGTTAAAACATTTCTTCGCTGCTTTAACTCTGTCCATGCGTTCTTCTAACGTTTTGACAGTACAGTTGGCCATGAGATGTGAGACGCTATCACAAATCATACATGAGCGCGGTCTAACAGCATTATCACTAGTAACGGTAAGCGCCGCGGTTGATGCTGCAACCCTCGGTGTATTTCGAGGAGCGATTTCCTCTCTTTTTCCACTGCCGCTGTAATCACTATCAGTAATATTAATGGACTGTATTCTTTCACGCAGTTCCACTTCCTCGCGTAGGAAATCAATTAAATTGTCCATCTTATTTTGATTGGAACTCTTCGTTCGGCGGGCCCATCCTAACTGCATCTCTCTCGGCAAACGCCTCATTAACGTAGGCACAAGAATGCTACTGCATGCATTAATGTCAACGTCTAACGACTTTAATCCCATAACTTTAATTTCTATTTCATCAAAAAATTTACGAAGACTCACCGTTTCATTTCTTGGAGCAGGTAGCTGAAGCAAGGCTGCAAACATTCCATCCACTATCTGTTCAGTTCGGCCAAAGCGATCCCTCAACCTGTCAATCGCATTGCTGTAGTTGCCGTCGGTTATGGGCAATCCCTCAATGCAACGAAGTGCATCGCCGGTTAACACACTTCTCAGGTAGTTGAATTTATCAACTACACACAGTTCAGCTTTTTCGTGCACCGCTGTAGAAAACGTACTCCAAAAACTTGGCCACTTAAGCATATCTCCGCTGAATTTAGGCATGTCGAATTTTGGAAGCCTTATTGTGAGTCCTTCACGTATTGATGGAGAAGGTGATTCCACTCGATTAACACTAACCGCAGAATTACTGCCTGCAGAACTGCCGCCACCAATTATCCTGCGCATTCTTGTTAACCATGTTATAACGAAATCTTCATATTCTTCCACCGTAGCCAATTCTTCATCCGCTTTCTCTTCAGCAATTTCACTTCGAATTTCTTCATTAAGGGCTTCTAATTTGGCTTGTTTAACCTTCAATTTCTCATGCAGTTCCTCGGCCAGTCCTGCGTCTTTAGAATCGAATGCCTTTTTCATATCGCCTTCCATTTTCGTAATGGCGGCCCGCACAGCTCCTCTCCGTCGGCTAAGATCCGTCGCCATCTTGCCCTGGTATCGCTGGTAGATCCACTTAAAACAATTCCTGGTAACAACTGCACACACTGAAACTAATCCACTGATTTGAGCCAATTATTCCCGGGTTTCGGCACCATAAAGAATATTACCCTCAGCAAATACCATCCTCGGGGAAGACTTTTGGCGAAGGCATCTATGTCAACGAAGAAATCCAATCTTTTCCATTTAAACTAAGGTTTATTCTAATTAAAAAATAAAGTACAACTTATCCTTTAAAACTAACTGATTAAAACGTTTACTGATATCAAGGTTCCGACTAAAATTAAGCACAATTCCTTTCATCTCAAAACCAACATGTCTGACTTATTCGGTATTCTTACAACAGTCCACTTTTACAACAATCGCAACGAGAACGCCATCTCGTGTCCCGTTGCCTCGCACATTAACAATAATTAACAATAAAAGCAAAATAATAGCAATGTTCGCAACATCAATTAGGGGGGGGGGAGAATCCCTCAGCATCGGAGCCCGGGCTGAGATCTTACCCGGAAAAACAATTAAATGAATTAGCTTTTATCTCTTCTAAGACTTTTTTTTTTATAATTAAGTCTACATTTTATTTCAACTACTTTTCTGTTTTAACTGTCTGCATAGCTACAAAGAATGAGACAAAGAAAATAAGAAAGCAAGTTATGTTAATAAATATGGGACAATAACAATAAGTGTTGAAGAACACAAAAATATATGGAAGGAGTATGTGGAAGTGTTGTATGATAGTAAAGCTGGACATTCTGAAATAGATCTGGAACATGAAAGGGAATGTGAAGAAATAGATAGAGGACCAAAGATATTGAGGGAGGAGGTGGAAAAAGCAATAAAAGACCTCAAGGAAAGGAAAGCGATGGGATGCGACAGAATACCATCTGAGGCACTAAAGAACTTGGGAAAAGATACAATAAGTAGATTGACAAATTTGATCAATATGATATATGATACAGGTATTTGGCCTGAAGAACTGCTTAAAACTATTTTGGTTCCGTTACCAAAATGTAATGCCAAAGATTGTAAAGATTACAGGACAGTTAGTTTTATATGCCATACTACAAAAGCAATAACAAGGATTATATTGAAAAGAATTGAAAGGAAGATTGAGGAAAATTTGGGAGAAGATCAATTCGGTTTTAGAAAAGGAAAAGGAACTAGAGATGCCATAGGATGTTTGAGAATGATGGGAGAAAGAATGTTAGAAGTGAATAAAGACTTATTTGTTTGTTTTATTGATTGGGAAAAGGCATTCGATAAGGTTAATTGGTATATACTACTGAGAATTTTAAAAGAAATTGGCATTGATTGGAAGGATAGAAGACTAATAAAGGAGATGTATTGTAGGCAGGCAGTGACTGTAAAAGTAGGAGATGATGAAACTGAAGAGATGGGTATTGGAAGAGGAGTTAGACAAGGGTGTTGTCTTTCACCAGTGCTTTTTAATGTATACGCAGAACAACTCACTGCGAAAGCTTTAGATAAAGCAAGAGGTGTTGTGATAGGAGGAGAGAGATTGAAAACCATTAAATATGCAAATGATCAAGCAGTGTTGGCAGAATCAGAAGAAGAGTTACAGAAAATGATGGACAGTATAGTAACAGTTGGGAAAGACTTTGGAATGAACTTAAATGTGGGAAAAACCAAGGTGATGAGAATAAGCAGGCAAGAAGGTAGTGTGAATATCTCCTTAGAGGGAAAGATTATACAGCAAGTAAAGGCTTTTAAATATTTGGGAAGTCTGGTGAGATGGGATGGAAGTTGTACCGAAGAAATAAGAAGTAGAATAGCAATGGGTAAAGGAGCATTTGAAAAGGTAAAAGCACTGTTGACAGCACAAGGCATTTCAATAGAATTAAGGAAAAGGTTTGCTAAATGTTTTGTATGGAGTGTGATGTTATATGGTAGTGAATCATGGACTATTAAAAAAAAGGAAGAAAGATTTCTAGAAAGTTTTGAAATGTGGCTCTGGAGAAGAATGTTAAAAGTGAAATGGTCGGATAGAGTAAGGAATGAGGACGTTTTAACAAGAATAGGTGAAAAAAGGAAATTGTTAGAAACCATACGCAAGAGAAAAACATCTTGGTTAGGACATGTGCTACGAAGAAATTGCCTACAACAAAGAATAATAGAAGGAAAAGTAGAAGGAAAGAGAGGAAGAGGAAGAAGAAGGATTGGAATGCTGGATGATGTTAAAAGGGGAAGAAAGTATGAACAATTGAAGAAAGATGCACAGGATAGCAGAAAATGGAGAACGTCCAATTGAAACCTGTCGTAAAGACAGTTTACACCAGAGAGAGAGAGAGAGATAGCTGCATTACAATGTTCGCAAAGAGCAAATCTTTCTAAACATTTCTCTAAACTTCATTTCTAAGTAAAGCTGGATAAAGTATCTATTTTATTTTTTGATGTTGGTATTAAACTAATTTACTCTAACAATAAAGCTAATAATCAAAATTATCAAGATTTTACGTGCATCGGTTTCATTTGTGTGATTAAAGCTAATAATTTTGTGTAGCTTGATGAAATGAAGAAATATGAAATCATGTCGTAAATTTTCGCGATATTTGTGGTTAAAAATCTATGATTTTTGACCATAACATGGGAGTGGGCCCCTGTACTATGTTTGGTACTTGGTACGCTGTACTACGTTTGGTATTTGGTACCCTGTACTATGTTTGGTACTTGGGGTCTGAATTAATGTGGGGAATGTACTTTAGAAAGGAACGTTTAACTGCCTATAATGAAACATGAAAAAAAAAGGAATACGTACAGAATACACACTTTCTCCCTTCAGTGACCATCAAACGGGACTCTTATGTGTTTGTTAGGAAATCTGGCTGATTGAGTCTTTCTTCATTTTTCTCAGCTTCCATTGATAATAAATTCAAGGCATAAAAACTGTGCATTCTCTGTATTTCCCTTTTTTCTCTAAACTAAATAGGTTTTTATTAAATAGAAGATAGTTTCTTAAATTCATAGATAGCTTTAATATTAGATTAATATATTACTCCAATCCATAGGAATCTACTCTTTAGTAATATTTATTATATTATTTAGATGGATTGATTTCATGTTATTTGAATCCATGTTATAGCTCAGTCGTGTATTACTTTTGTTTAGTGATATCGTTATAAGGCCAGTCTTTATTATGTAAAGATCAAAATTAAAAATAAAAAAAAAATAAAAAATCCACGGCAACAAAAAACAGATTAACATTTATACTAGGGGCTATTATACTAGGGACGAGGGATAGGAGAATAATGTGCTTACAAATGCTGTCACTTGGTTCAATAGGATATTAAATTTTAAACTTTACTAGCTTAAAGTACCCGGCGTTGCCTGGGAAGGGAATGGGTGGGGGGGAGTCCTGCTTCTCTTCTTTTCACATCAAACCTTCCCTAAATGTTTCAATTGTTGCAGAACAATATTTGTGTATTGTTTCCCATTGTCGCCACTATTTCAGATATTTCATCTCTTTTCAAACCTTTGAGGATGGTTAACCGGCTTCCAAGATAGCCTATATTTTCCGCAGGGTAGTAGACAGTAATTATGCGCAAATTTGGTTCCAATCAGTTAAACAGTGTAAAATTGTATAAAGAACATACAAACATACAAACTTTGACTTATATATATATATATAGAGAGAGAGAGAGATTATTAATGGTCATATAATGGGAAAAAAAGTTAAATCTACTGCTAGTTTTCTGTTAGAGAAAAACAAGATAACACAAGCGCATAAGCGCCGTTAGTGACTGTTAGTGCCCTCAGTGGTGTTTATATTAACTACATTTTTTTTTTATGTAATGGCCACTGCCCATGTATTGGAACAATATATTAAATTGAGTTTGTTTATCTTTAGTTGATTCCAGCCCCGAGTTTTTCGTACTTTGAACAACAGGTTATGGGCCCAGAAACGCTGTGGAACAAGAATAAGGTAAATAGTGAATAATTTCTTCTCAGACGATCACGTGAGTAACGAAAAAGGCCTAATAGACTGAATAAGTGCAAGTTTTATTTCACACACAAAAAAAATAAAACTTTTGTACTACTGTGCCAGTGCATGTAAACATGACAAATTCACAAATAAAGATCGAACTGCTAAATAGTGAAAATTATAATATGTAGAAACTACAAGAGAGGCTATTTGTGCAAAAAATGACAGTTGGGCGAATGTCAACGTCGATTTTGTGGTGTATGTTTGCGATCACTGATTCTTGAAATAAGATGATAGACTGAATAAGATCTGACAAGAACTCTCGAACTAATTAACTATTTATTCGTAGGCTGAGAGGTTTAAATAGACTTATTTACAAGGGCTGTGATTGGTTGGCGTGCTTTTACAATTGATTGGGAATTTAATTTACACATGGGCTTAACTGATTACAATGGTTACAAACAGCATAACAATGGTTAGCGCAAATACAGGACGGCGACAACAAAGGTTTTAGGGATCAAGAAATCCCTACATGGATTAAAGCAATCCGGGCGTCAATGTAGTAAAAATGTACTAACAATGTAACAATGTACACTCCGGATTGTGTGAACTTGATCTAAAATAAACTTCAGCCGACGCATGTATGTACACTCGCTACAATAATCAAGAAAGGATAATTGTAGCAATCTATATCGACGATTTATTGATCTTATCGAACAAAGCAGACAGAATTGCAGAACTAAAGACTGAACTAAAAAAGAAGTTTGAAATGAAGGACATGGGACCAGTCCATCTTTGTTTAGGAATTGAATTCCAACAAAGCAAGAGTTACCAAGAAGCAATCACGATATGTTAATCACATTTTGAAGCATTTGGTATGCAAGACCCTGTGTAGATGCAGACTACACTGGATATATCATCGACAGACGATCATACTCGGGTTACGCATTCAGATTCGCCAATTCAATAGTGAGCTGGAAGGCTCGGAAACAGCATACAGTGGCGACACCTAGAACATGCAGACCGAGTATTTGGCTCTGTCTGAAGGCGCAAAAGAAGCAATCTAAAGAAGATTTTTTAAGGATCTCGGATTGATTATCCTCTATAACGATAATCAAAGTGCTCAAAAATTGATCCGAAATTCCGTATTCCATGCGCGTTCAAAGCCTATTGAGGTGCGACATCATTTTGTCCGTGGAGATCTGGAAGCTGGAGTAATTGATTTGACGTCAAATCCATCGAAGACATGGCTGTAGACGTTTCAACCAAAGGCCTTCATTGTCCAAAGCATCGAAAATTCTTGGAGATGTTAGGCATACTAGAAATCAAGTTGGTGAAGAAAAGCTGTGACTTTCAGGGCAGGTGTTAAGGAAAAACAAGATAACATCTCTATCCTAAGCGCCATAGTGACTTTTAGTGCCCTCAGTGGTGTTTTTGTTAACTATATTTTTTTTTTTTTTTTTGTAAAGACCGCTGCCAAGAACAATATGTTACATTATTAGAAATTATTAAAGATTTCTTTATCTTTAGTTGATTCCGAGTTTTTTAAATGTAGAACGAAATTTTCGAACAATCGTTTCAGGGGATTTCGAACAAAGAAATAATATGAGAAAGGATTTCTTTTGTTTCTCAATCGTAACTTTGTGAAAAACAATTTAATTTGTTGCTTTATCAGAAGAATTTTCATTTTCTTCTGAAGAATCTTTAGCTGCATCTTTTATGTAAAGTTGTGATCTTTGCACTAATCTTTAATTCTAATTAGATTCTGTTTATTGAACACCTAAATAAACATTCCTAAATAAATAATGAAAGTTATTGAATGATAAGTTTCTTTTATATCTAAAGCAATTCTATTATGTACGCATCTCAATTATGATACATTCGGAGCATCCTTAATGAAATTACGATACAATGCACCATGATTACCTCAATATATTCATCAAATTTTACTATTAAGGAAAATTAAATTATTTGAAATCGAAGAAGAAAAATATTATTTGTAAATGTAATGCTTTAGAAAAATTTTAATGGTTTTAGAAAAAAATTACTTTTTTTATAAATATAATTTTTTTTTTTTAATTTCTAAGCTATCACAGGTTTAACATAACTAAAATATTTAAAAACACTAAATAACAAGAATAGCTCGAAGCCGTTTATCCAAAGAACCAGGAATCAATTGACACTGAAAGAGCGATTACTTCGGGGTTTCTCCACCAGATGGCTCCTCTGTTCAACAAACTACATTGTGTCTTCACTGCCAGATCGATGTCTCTCACTTAATGCAAGTTTTTCTGTTAAATCTATAGAGAAAATAAAGAGACATACATTTCGATTTCTGCTCCATAGATCTTAATTTCCAAGAATAACATAACAAGAATTTTTAATAGCAGAAAACAATAACGTTAGTCAAATCAATCTTAATCAAAAAATAATAATTTATTACGTTATTGTTATCACATTTTGATATCATTGAAATAAAGAAATATTTATTCTGATTAACACAAACTAATGCTTCTAAATAAACATATAAACAATCATTTTATTCAAAAATACTGATTAGATACTTATTTTTACATATATATATATATAAACGTCCTTTATTCCGTTGACACCAATTTAGTTTCTTTTCTTTTTTTAATTGAGAATTTTCAATCAGACTCGTTTCTTTTGTGAATGAATTCAATTTCTATAAATCCCACTAACCATTCATAGTTTTTCCAATTCCATCTTCCTCCGATCTCCGTATTTTTCATTAGTGATCGCACAGCCTTTATCTTCAGTCCATTCTGGTTTTAATCTACTTTTAATGTTATGATGAAGATTGTGAGTTTGAAAAGTTAAAAGTTTTCCAATTGCTATCAAAGTGAAAAAATCATTTTAAAAAGGCAGAAAAAAAACTAATTACTTAAATTATTTAAACAGAAATGAAAAAAAAAAAAAGATTTAACACAGAAGCAAGAAACAAGACAAAAAAATATTAAAAAGAAAATATTATGTAATAAATTTTATTTTATTAACGAATTAATTTTGTAATAAAATAAATTTTCTTTGATTTGTTAGTATATTTATTCACTGAAAATCTAATGCCATAATTTTAGGCTACGATTGATAATTTTAATGTATTTCCACTTTAACAAACAATTCCTTGATGTCAGGAATTGGAAAAGGGTTTGTTTTTTTTTTTTTTTGTTTTTTCTGCAATCTTTCTTTGCTTTTGTAATCTTACAATGTTTTATTCTCTTTCTTAGCTCAATATTCGAAGGAAAATTCCAGTCAGACACAGGAAGGATATTGGGGTCATTTATCTTCTTTGGAATTTTCTATTCTATTCACAATCTATAATAAACATATTCTTGTGCTTTAGGAGGAAAAAAGAGTAAATCTCTGTGACACTTTTTCTTAAACATGCTTTGAATCAAAACAAAAAAAATTATTTTAGAAAAATGATTGATCCACTCAAAATTATAAACATAAAAAAAAAAAGAAAAAAAAATCTTATCAGTTGCTCACTTTCAAAAGTAATTTAAAAAAATAAAAAATAATAAATAAATAAATAAATAAATAAATAAATAAATAAATAATAACAAAATAGTTTCTTCTTGCCCCCCCCCCCCCCCACTACTAGCATTATTTACAAACACAATAATGTGTGAAAAGCATTATTACGGAATATTTGCCTAATATTCTCCTCTAATCTTCAGTATTAAAAAAGAAATGTTGTTTGTCTTTCGATTTACTAATATAATAATTACAATAAAAGTGATTATAAGATATCTTTATAAAATGGATCAATATTCAGTCGGTTACTAAGTTTATAATCGAGAAGTAATTTTTAATTTGGATTAGATTCATTATCTGCTTATAAGACTTAGGAATTATGATGTTAGTAAGATAAAAAATATTCAAATAAATTTAAGAGATCCGGCTGTTAAGTGTTTAACCAACTGACGAGATGCTTTGTTTGTTTGTTTGTCTTCTGTTGTTAAGTCCTAAGATCTGTACAGGAGGTCTTGTAAGAGTGGATGGTTCCTTTCTAATCAAAATAACAAAAGTCATAGTTATCTAACAAGATTTCTTTCTTTGGCGTAGATTATTGTAAAGGTGGATAGACAGAAAAAGAAAAGAAAAAGATGATGAAATTTTGTTTTCTTCGACTTCACAACTCTTCCAATGCTTCCTATTCGATAAGAAATTTTCGAATCGTTCTCTGCTAAAAAAGAACCACCACCAAAACAGCTTTAGCCTAATCTGGAAGAAGAATTTCACTCTTGATGAAGTTCCGGAGCTGACTTTGATGTTTGAGTTTCTTCTTGTAACTCTTTCTGAAAGTGTAAATGTAAAACCAATTCTATTCAGGTTAGGTAATTTCGTTCACATGAAAATTATAGTATTCACATAAAATGAAAGAACTTACAAATGCTTTTTTAAATTTTCTCTGACGAAATTAAATGAAAAACCTTCAAAATGTGTATACTTTTCAAATCCTTACATTGTAAGATCCAATAGCACTACAGACAGAGGATTTGAAGCATTTTGATAGAATTTGATTAATTACTAAATTGGCTGAAATTAACCGATATAGTAATAATGAAACTAAATTGTTTAATTATTTTTCGGAGACTTAAAACCTTATAGTTTTCGATCCCTAAGGGTCCAATTCTTATTAAAATTAATAGGGAGAACACATTGGTAACATTTATCTACTGTTATCATTTAAGCTTTCAAAGAGAAACAATTTTGAGTTAAAGCAATTATTGTTCTTTCAAGACAACGGCTTAGGGTGTTTAACTCCTTGGTACCATGTTTACCAAAATCAATAGGATCTTTCTTGTAACAATGTATCATCTGACTCTAACCTCTTGAAATATTTCATTTTTGAGTTATCGTGATCGAAGACAGACATGTGTATTTCGAATTAGAATTGCATTTCCTTTGTTCAGTATGTTTTTTTTCTGACTAAGGGATCTTACAAACGTTAGATCAAGCTGTCTGTGGGCATAAAAAGTAATTAAGAAAGCTATTCGGTAAATAAAGATGGATTTTGGAAACTTAGAAATAAAATAGTTGACTATCAAATTGACGCCCATCAGATTGACTATTGACTTTATATAATTAAGTACTTCAAGGACTTCCTACGTACAATATAAATAACAAAAACAAATCTACATCGCAGCAAACAAATTAAACCATCTTTAACGTTGCAGAGAAGCAACACCGACAGATTTTTTTTTTCCATGATATATCTAATGATCTCTAATCTGGAGATTATCCTAACCGTTATCAATATTAGCGCTAATCGTCCTCTTCTACTTTTTTTTTAATCTGTACCAACTTATTTTTGGATAGAAGGTGCTGGAATAGAAGAAATCAACAGAATAACAATAGTGGAGGTCTTTGAGATTAAGTAAAAATGCGACAGCTATTGCATAATGTAAGTTACACAAAATGTAAACATTCAACATGCTGTTGAATTTTTTTTAATGATTAATTTTTGATAACCTTTGCCTTTCATTAATTAATACATCTCTTATATCAAATTTAATAAATCTCTTAAAGCTTTTTAGTTGTGTGTGTAGATTTCAAACGAAATTTTCAGTAATCATTAAATTAAATTTATGTAGTACAGCCGGAAATAAATGTATTGGCACTGTACACCGTTTTTATTATCGGGAGCGTACGGGTTTCTACTCAGGGCGTCGCGTGCTTTGTTGGCGCCCGAGGCAAGATTTCGTGAGGCGCCCTACACTTGATATTTGCGCCCCCCTCCCACCATCCCAAAAATCTATAACCAAAAAAAACAAAAAAAAACCGGAATTTCCAAACTTTTTTTATTTTTGCCGTGCCGCGGCGCCCCCCCTGGCCGCAGCGCCCAGGGCGATCGTCCCGGTCGCCCCGCCAACGCGCCAGCTCTGATTGTACTTGATAAGATTTTGCGTTCATCAAAGAAAAGTCAGTGGCTTATTGCTAATGAACTGGATATGAAGAGAACTGGGTTCTCATGAACTGGCAGAAACTTGTTCATGAATTGGGAGCATTTTCATATTCTAAGCAGATTTGCCATAAGTTACACGATCCTTATAAGTTAAAGAGGCGTTTATTCTGTGCTCGGACGTTGGCAAATGTGTATGAAGATGAACATTTTCTGTTCCACATTTGCTCTCCTGATGAATGTCATGTAACCTTGGACGGTTATGTGAACAAACAAACGACCAGATTTCTTGAGTTTGAACGGCAGACGAAAGTTCTGGAACGTCCGCTACACTCCGAAATGGTGACTGTGTTGATTGTCATTTCTGGCCACTGCATCATCGGATCCTATTCGTTGCAAGATGTGAATGGTGGACATCAATCATGAAATGTAGGCTACAGAGAAACGGTTGTCTCACCTTTACGGCAGATTTGAGACGATTTGTCGGGTTAGAAACGTTCGTTATAGGCCTACTTTATTTCCGGTCACATTGTATATTAGTGAATAATCAAAATTCTACACAAATTTTTGTTCAAGGAAATAAATAAAAACTAGTTGTTTTTGCTACATAAAACTGTGTGAAATTAGCAGTAATTTTTTTTTTGTTCTTAATTTTGTGTGGATTAGGATTTTAATAAACAATTTTATTCTTTAGTATTGTTACGAAAGAGGTTAGAGGTTAGTATTCTAACGAAAAGTCAAACTAAATATTGACTAAAAGCAGGTCAATGAGAAATTTACTTTAGAGACAAGGGTCTACTTAATACATTGTTCACAGAATCCAAAAGACATTACGTTGCTTCGGTTATTAGAAAATTTTAGCTGCAACAGGAATATCCATCCACAAATTACTACAACAAAAATGTCAGATCTTAAATAAATGAAGAAAGAATCTAAGAAGAGGAAAAATTCAACTTTAAAATAGCTGTTGGATAAAGAGTTCCTGGAAGACTGATATCCTATTGAAGTAGTGATTCTGCTGTAACATAAATGTATCTTTTGAGAGAAATTTTATAAATTGCACAGCCTTTTAATACGAGTAAGTGACCTCAGATTGGACGGTTGATAAATATTCAGTGCAGAATATCTTGCAAGATACTTGGCAGCCATTGTTGTACTGACATAGCCTTTTACAAGATCTTTTTATCTTAATCTTTTTACAGAGTTAGATAACTTCTTAAAGTCAAAGACTCTGAGGCGAATAATAAAGCTTCTTACGAAGATTTGTTCAATTTCATTCGCTCTGATTTGTTTTTATCACATTTTATCTCTGCTATTTCTTCTTTCTTTTAGAATTCACGTAAACTTACTGGCATTGAAGATAAGAAATTTTAAAGTCAAATTAAAAACGAGTTCTGTTACAACTAGAAATTCTAGTTCGTTTCTTGTACTTTTCTTTGTATGTTTCATTTAACTCCTGAAAGTCGATGCTTAAAATCAAAAAACTTAAACCTCAGTCGAGGTTTTAGCAACAGATTTATCACCTGATAATTTATGCGAAAGGATTCAAAGCTGAAGAGATTACAGCACTTGCAACCAAAATTCTTAAGAATGAAATACATAAAGAAAAATCAGAACTTCACAAAAGCCACCAATATGTTAACTCTGGTCCTGTCCTGATGTTATTCCATCTCGTGAAAGGGTCTAGTCAGGATATTACATTTGGAGTGTCTCATGAATCTTGGTCAATAAAGATCCTGATAGGAAACACGAGATGGGAAATCAATAAAGACGTTATATTTTGTGGGGTAGGGAGTGTCAGGGCAAAGGGAGAGGGGATATTTGTCTTCCCACCTCCATCCCCGGGAATTTTCAATTTCTCAATGTCATTCAGTAATTTCTTTCTTGCAAGAGGAATAAATTATACATACAAAAAAATAGTAGTAGATAATAGTAAATAATAGTATAAACAAAATAAAATAAATTAATTTATATAACTTACAGTATAAAGGAGCCGTTTCACAGTGTATCTTTTACATTGCCATGTAAACTTTATACACCCCGGGAAACATTCATGGACAATGATACTATATCTTGGAATGCAACTATTTAAACTCTCTTTACAATGAAACAGTTGTATCTCCTGTACTAGCATTAATCAAAAAAAATAAAAATAAAAGAAACTCTCAGTAGAGAAAATATATCACATCGTCTTTTTCACCTTTATCATTTCCTTATGAAGGCAATCTGCAGGGTCGATGGCATTCGTAGTTCTTCTCTAATCCATCTTGGTTCTTCTTCTACTAAGTTGTAGGTATTCTATCACATCCAAACTTCTTTCTTTCTGACTTGTTCTTCGTCTTCCAGGATGTCTTTTAGGTTCCTTCCTGTTCCCAATTATTTTTAACTTCGATGATCTTCATTCTTTCGAAATGAACAGACCACCTTAATCTAGACATTGTCATTCCTTCACTGACTGTCTTTTCTATTTTTAACAATTTTCTTACATCTTTTACCTTGATCTTATATTTCGCCGCAGATTCAGACATTCGTTCTATCATCTGAATTCTTCTTTCCTTCTTCTTCTTCTTCTAACCAATTGTTTCTAGTTCATGGATTAAACGAGATCTTATCTATATTTCGTAAGTTTTGTTTTGTCAAACAAAATTAGAAACAAGTTGATTTGCTGTGTTGATACATAAAAAATGTTCCTGTTTCTCTTCCAAAATACAACACAGCTCTCTTCGTTTCACTATTTGGATTATTTCTCTCAAATTCATCTGTTCAATTATTTTTCTATGCTCTAATTGCTAATCTTTCTTTATTACCTAAGTGTCAAAGCAAAGTCAGAATCATACTTTCAATTATTTACTGGTTTCCTATAGAACTGTCTTCCTTCTTATCCATGGAGTCAATAAATAAATATTACAACTTCTACGGAGTGAGGAGGTGAAGGGGAAGATCAGCATAGATCTCTTTTTGCTAGCCCATATCTCTCTGCTATAGGAAATCCTATAGATAGTGTGAACGGAGTCGATCTTTTCTGTGGCAGGGGATTATTGTGGATCCACGTCACTTTAGCAGAACTAGTAGTGGACCAATGGTGTAGCTCCAATGAAAATTTGTAAAATCTGTTTATTGTGTTTAGACAAGAAATTTAACGTGTGTTAGAACATTTTTACAGTAAAATAACAATGTTTGTTGTGTTTCTATAGATATCATAATCATGGTAAGAATCACCTTAAAATAATAGATTGTAAGAGAAAATAGGAACTAAGTCTGTGAAGTTAGATAAATACTGTGATTACAACAGCAATGGAACGATTGTACGACTCAATCCATACTAAGGAAGTTAAATAGTTTCAGAAAATGAAATGTTTTCTTCAGTCAGAAAGTTTTGACAGAAATAAAATAGCTCTTTTAACAGTAACGAGGATAAGAAAAATTCTAGTCACGCCTCGTTATACAGTAAATATGGTCTACAATCAAACCTAATGAACTTACAACATTAATAGAGTGTAAGCTATAAAAGGGCACATTACTGTGACCTTGAGAAAAATAAACCTTAAAAGAGTTATGTAATCATCAAAATATAATGAGATCTAGATAGGAAAGCTTAAACCGATCAAGAAAATGTTAAAAAAAAAGAGGACGTAAATCAATGCATTATTCCTTTCATTTTGGGCTTTTTTTTACATCAAATTTAATTGGGTTTACAATAATTTTAAACTTTCAAAATCCTATATCAATGGAATTTTAATTACTTTAAGACACTGTAGGTGATTTCAAAAGCAGTCATTCAATGGCATTTCAGACACCTCGCGAAACAGGCAATAAGACTAAAATTTTAAATATTTTGAATTATTTAGGTTACAGTAATTTCAAACAATATTCTACATTTGTCCTTTACATAGCTCTACAAACACCAACATCTAAAGAGGAATACAAATAAAAGTAGACTCTTCATTATAAATTACATACATCATTTATTTTAGCTTTAAATATTTTCGCCTGTAGTGGATCATAAGTTGGGTTGCGAATACCAAAATCTTCTCTCTTGTTATGTACAGTATAATTTTAATATAGCTACAATAGGAAGATGTTATTCTATTTGTCATTAAAGATAATATGCTGTTATCAAAGCTGGATAAATCTATCAGATATATATTTAACTATCAGAATTAATTAACTATCAGATAAATAATTAGATTCTGAGCAGTGTCTTTTTCTTTAGCTTGTTTATTTTAGGTATTTTTGATCTTTATAAAAAATAGTCATAGAGCAGGTCTTTAAGTAAAATCTTTAAATAACAATAAACTCGAAAACATAAATTTTGGTGTGTATCGGCTAATTACTTTGTTCGAGGCTTTCGATCCAAACAGATATCCCTACACAAACACATCACTCCAAACACTCAATCATTCAATTCCCGTTTAAGTTTAAGAAAATAATTTCTATTATTTAATTCAAAGACCACAAATTAATCTGGCAGTGAACGAAATGTCTCTTAAGCATTGCTATAATACGTTCAGTTTTTGTTTTATATATACTATTAAATTCTTTATATTATGTTAAAAGACGGTGGAAAAGTGCAGTCCTTTCAGCAAAAACACTACCAAGAGCAGACTGCGGAACTGATCATGAATTATTGATGGCAAGAATCCGAATCAAACTTAAAATGGTTCGTAGATATAGCGCAATAAAGAGATATGATCTGGAAAACATCCCAAAAACTTTCACATTGAAGGTTGAAGAACGATTCAAAGTTTTAATTACTGATGAAAGAAGTCCTGATGATTTATAATGCGAAATGAGAGATATCATTACTGAGGAAGCCGATAATTTAATACCAAAAAGTAAAAAGAAAAGGAAGACAAAATGGCTCTCTGATAAAGCAATTAAAATAGCTGAGAAAAGAAGAGAGGAAAAATCCAAAGGCAATTTGCAAGGAGTTCGACAATTAAATGCGGAATTTCAAAGACAAGCAAGAAAAGATAAGGAACTCTACATCAATCTGGAATGTCAGAGAATAGAAGGTGATAACTGTAAAGGGAGGACAAGAGATCTTTTTAAAAAGATTAGAGATATTACAGGAAAATTCACGCCGAGATTAGGAATAGTGAAAAGTAAAACAGGAAAAGATCTTACAGAGGGCATTGAGATCAAGAAGAGATGGGTGGAATATACTGAAGACCTATACAAAAGGGATTCAAATCAAAAAGAAATATTTATTGAAAAAGAGTTTAGCGAAGAACCAATGATAATGGATTCTGAGGTAAAATAGGCTATGAAAGAACTACAAAAAGGGAAAGCACCGGGTACTGATGGACACCAATAGAACTGATCAGGGAGGCGGGAGAAGAAGCTACTAGAGTACTAGGAGAAGTCTGTAGACAAGTATGGAAGAAGATCTTATGGCCTAAAGATTGGAAAAGATTCCAATGCCAAAAAAAGGAGATGCTAGAGAGTGTGCCAACAATCGCACAATTGCATTGAACCCGCATGCCAGTAAAGTCATGCTTAAAATACTGCAAAAAAAGACTTGAATGTCACATGGAGAGAGAAATGCCAAGAGAACAGGCAGGTTTTAGAAAGGGAAGAGGCATGAGGGATCAGATTGCAAACATGCGATGGATTATAGAGAAATCAAGGGAATTTCAAAAGAATATTTATCTATGCTTTATTGATTACAGCAAAGCGTTCGATTGCGTTGACCATGAAAGACTGTGGATTGGATTGAGATCTATGGGGACTCCAGAGCATCTGATACGACTATTAAGAGAACTATATAGAGAGCAAGAGGCTACAGTAAGGACTGAGTCTGGAGATACAGAGTGGTTTAACATTGGAAAGGGAGTGAGACAGGGATGCATCCTCTCACCATACTTATTCAACCTGTACAGCCAACATATTATTAGAAGAGCGGGACTAGAGAAATCAAGGGCTGGTGTAAAGATTGGAGGAATTAAGATTAACAACTTAAGATATGCAGATGATACCACTCTGTTGGCAGAAAATGAAAAAGACAGAGACATCTCTAAATCTACAAAGATTACGATAGTGAAAGCAATGGTTTTTCCCGTAATGATGTACGGTTGTGAGAGTTGCACAATGCGAAAGATGGAAAGAAAGAAAATCGACTCTTTTGAACTCTGGTGCTGGAGAAGACTTTTGAGAGTACCATGGACTGCAAGGAAGACTAACAAATGGGTTTTGGGTCAGATTCAGCCAATCTATCCGTTGGAAGCATTGATTTTAAGGCAAAAACTATCCTATTTTGGCCACATTATGAGAGCGGATAATTCCATTGAAAAGATAATCATGCTTGGGAAGGTAGAGGGGAAGAGAAGAAGAGGAAGACAACGAAGAAGATGGTTGGAAGATATAAAGGAAGCTACCGGGAATTCTTTGCAACAACTACGATATGCAGCAAATGATAGATCTGTTTGGAGAGCCTTAGTGCATGAGGTCACCGGAAGTCGTAGACGACTTGATGGAACCTAACAACAACAAAATTAAATTTTTTCGTCACTAAAACATTTTTTAGTCCAGAAAGAAATGGACTTCTATTCGATACAAATTTAGCTCTATATTGTTTTCTTTCATGGATTGTAACCTAATGTACTTTGAGATAGTCCACTGAATAAGTAGAGTTCATTGTTATCAAATGAACGAAAACGATTGAAATCTCAGATGTTTGATACGAATAACTACAGCAAGTAGAGTTTATTTCTAGGAAAAGGGGTCGACGATTAACAAGTCAATCAGAAATTCTTCCATCTTTGAAGGATCTATTTGCTAGTTAATTTTATAATAATTAAGTATTATTCATACCATTCAAATTTACTTTGATAATCTATTTAAAGTAAAGATATCATTCTTTGTATTTTTGAACCATATCGAATGAAATATTTCTTCTTCGAATGTACAATAGAATTAAACAAGAGAGAGGCTTCCTTTGCTCTTTAAACAAGTAATAACAATTCGTAAACAAAATTTTTACTATAATATTAATGGATAACCACTCAGATCATGTTAAGATATCAATGGAAAGAGAACGAGTAGATCGAAAAATTTAGAATGTAACTCTATTTATCGTCAACAGATGGCAGCACTGATTTGAGAGTGGAAAATAGCGCGATCTCTAGTCAGTAAAACTAAAAATTCAGGGAAGTAGAAATAAAAAATAAAAAAATTAAGTTAGATTCTTTTTTATTATTGTTGCTAATTCCTTTTGCCAGTTTTATTAAGTGCTAATAAAAGTTCAGAATTTAGAAATAGTTGTTCTATAAATAGAAGTTAAGCTATTTAATTAGAAAGTTACTGAAAAAGTTGCTTTATTGAGGTGATTTATAATAATTTGTCAATCGTCAGTTGCATGTGATAAAACCCCTTTGCTAATTGGTTGAAATTCATAACCTTTTCAGTTTCGTGATGGCTGCTGGCGTAGTCGTGTTGCTGACGAACAGAAACGAGACCTTCGGGAAAATTCCAAAACAAAAGGAACCAAATAAACAATCTGAATATGAAATGAAAAGAAATATTTCACTTACTTGTCTGACTGAATTTCACTTTGAAAAACCAATAATATTAGCATTTACTTATTTATTTACTTATTGTAGAAATGGTTGATTCAATTGTTTACTTCTACCTTTAGTTTTTAACTTTCTTGTTACGACATTTCTTGAAATAATCGAATAGACTCATTTAATCTTGAGAGAAATTTTTATTTTGATGAAAGGTGGGTGATTTCTAGCTACTTAGAGTTCTTGAATTTAAGCAGCAGGTTTTTTTTTTTTTCCTTTGCTTCTCAACATTAATCTTCTCGAATATGAAAAATAGCAACAACAATTTGTGTTGTGCGTGTTTATGTTTTTTTCCTTCTTTTCTAATGTTCTCTAACGTGAATCGTGTTTGTTCCCGGAGAAACTTAAAACTGATAATAAGACAGGTTCTGGAAAATTCATTTAATGTTTAAGAGCCTTTGTCGAGATATAACTTACCATTACAGAATAGAAGCAAAAGCTCTTGATTCATCATTCCTTTATAATAAGAGGACGTAAGAATTTAATGGATTGGAAATGATTTTATGGAATATTTCTGTCTCTTTTTTTTTTAGTAGATTTATAATTCCTCTGCTTGAGTGGATTTTTCAAATAATGTTGATCTTCAATTAAAATTACGATGTCTTCTTCAAAACCCTTTTTTCCCAAGTAACTTCCTCTTACATTCTATTTAGCGTTTGATAATAAAAAATGGAAAAACAAAAACAAAAAAACCGCGAAGTAGAATCTGACTGAACTGAAATAACTTAGGAATCTGACTGAACTTAAATTATTACTTTTCACATTCACAGAAATCAAAATTGAAAACTACAACAATCAATTTATCTAAAATTCAGAACTCAAAATATTTTATGAGCACAATCTCAGAGCAAAAAATAGATTGGGATTCTTGTATCAGCAGCAAACACAGTTCCTAAACAAGTGAATCAGAGTAGAATAGAGTGAAGTCTCACTTATACGAAACTCACTTATACGAAACATTCAGTTATACGAAGAATTTCTTTTTCCCCGGCGAAACGCCCATATATGTAATTCACTTATACGAAATATTCACTTATACGAATAATTTTTGGTTCCCCCTCATATTCGTATAAGTGAGACTTCACTGTATTATACAATCATTCATTCATTCAATATAAGAGTTCTTCAATGGTTGTAAAATGATAGCTCATCTTTCAAATGAATCAACATTTCTTTTAAAAACGGGAAAACTCTCGAAATTATTCAAATTATTGCTTTTGGAATTTTTGGACAATCGTCAGATTGAAGAGGACGAAAAGTATCATCCAAAATTCCCTAAATTATTAATTTTAATGTAAATATCTTTAAATTTAATTATTTTTATATTTTTAATAGAATTTTAATTTCTTATTGTTCAATCATTTTTTTTATGAATTCAATTCATACCCAGTTATTTCCTGAACTTAAGAGATACACAGCAACAAAAAAGAAAGTGAAACCATTCCAATAACAGTACTAGATGGTAACACAGCGCTATGTCTTTGATCATTCTAGGCACTCAAAGAGAACTCTTGATACAAATGAATTTGAGCATCTCTTCTAAAGGTTTATCCGATTCTTGTATCTAAGCATTAGAAATGTAATCCAAGAAGTTCTGACAAGTGAGTAATTTTTGTGAATTTAAACGAAACTTCCTAAATTTAATTGTTCAAAATGTGAAGTCTCCTGAAGAGATACCTAATGAGATTCAAAAGCAAAATATTGAAAGTGAAACATGTGTTCCAAAGATTGGCTAAAACCTTTTTATTAGACAAGAGACAAATGCGAATAAAAGTTAAAAGTTAGATTTTCAAAATGGAGTCTGATGAGGGCTTCTGAAAAGGTATCCGAAAACTATTTTAGGTACGTTTTTCAAAGATTTAAGTTTTAAAGAATTTCAACTTAAGTGTGTTTCGTATTTGTCTCACGATTTTGACACACGTTAAATTGAAATTTTAAAACCTTTTTATATTATTACTAAAGAGAAACAATAGATTATCTATCTATGGAAATGAATCAGAATGATGTGAATAGTTTCAGCGTAGGTTATTTGATTAATAAACATTTTCAAAATATCGTTATTTAACAATTTCCTTTTTTTTTTTTTTTTTTTTTAGTTCTTATTTTTCTTTAAAGTTTTAATAACACAAGAAGACAACTGTTGTTTCATTGTATTCAGCTACTCTTGCTAATTAAAATAATCAAATTTCTTTAATTAATTACTTTTTCTTTCATCGATTTTATTTTATTTAGTTTCAATTAGCAAACCTATCAAGTAAAATTTTTAGTGACCACGTGACCTTAGATTCTCAGGTCATTCTCTGTCACGTGACTCTTTGCTCGCGACTGGAGTATCTGTAAAAGTTCATCTCAATGACAGGAACAACTTGGGGGACGTCCATTAATTACGTGAGGTGTTTTGTAAAAATTTTGGACCCCCCCCTCCCCCTTTGGTGAGATTTTGCCGGATCCCCCCCCTCCCCCTTGGTAAGATTTCAAAAATTTTAACAACCAAAAAAAAAAAAACCGGAAATCTTGCTATATTATATATTTTCTCTGAATGAAAAAGTTTACGTGATATTTGGTGAGATTTTGCCGGACCCCCCCCCTCCCCCTTTTGACCTCACATACAGTAATTAATGGACGTCCCTTGTCTCTGCATTTTGGTCATCAAACATGAACGGTTTAGAACTTGACCTTACGTCACGTGACTTCCGGTTGACCCACGTCGATGAAAATGTAGTCATTATCAATAAAACATCTAACATTTGATACCTTATTTGTATTTCTGTATCTTATGGTTTTGGAGGAGTAGCGGACAGAAAAAAACAACAATGTTTTCTTTATTTAATTAAATTTTAAATATTTATTGGCTTAATTTGACAAAACCCAATTAATTTTAATCGTATAAAATCGCTAACAAATCAGGTAAGATTACTAAAAGGATTAATACTTATTCTTCACCATTGATAATAATTCTTTATTTCACTTCTAATTATTTTTTAAATTCATTTTATTTTTCATTTTCACGCCAAATTTCTAGACAAGACCCTTTAAGAAAACATTTTCAAATGAATGAAAAGTTAAAAGAATTCGTTTATTGACAACATGTCTCCAGAAGCGATTCATTGGTTCCAAAGTTTTATCAAATTTGGACAGAACTAAAAAGATTCGAAATCACATTTATCTAATAAATAAAATGAACCAAGATTTTATAAAAGACGTGATTTGCGTTTGATTTATAGATAAGTAACATTGAAGAATATTAAAATAATTCACTTGTCATTATTGTAAGGATATTCTTTTCCTTACCTTTGTCAATCGTTTGCTTACATCGTTTAAATTCCCCTCAGAAGCAGAAACAATCTAAAAAATAGTTCCTTATTAAATCCTGCTTTATTTATTGATTTCTCACCAACTTAACCTTTTTTCCTGAGGTTTTTTTTTTTTTTGAAAAACTCTTATTATTGTAAATTGTTTGAACCCATCTTATTTCTAATTTTCCATTTGTTAAAACTTAATTAAATCTGATTAAGAAAGATTATTAAATTTAAGGAAATCAAAGGGATAAAAACACCTGCCTTGGAATAGGATTGTTTTGTTTTCTAAAGGGATTTCAGTTTCTTCCCATTTTGTACAGGACTCCACATGGAAACACAACAGCTTCAAGATAATCCATTCCCTGGTTCAAAAGTGCTTGGGAGGGGGATAGGGCTGCCCTTAGGCCTCGTAAGCTGGTCCATGGTCTTGTCCGGTATCTTGGAGTCAAATGCAAACTAATAAATAAATAAAAACAAAAACACTTGAAGGAAAATATATAAATCTCCGGCATTAATGGTGGTCACATTTGCAAAAGCTTAAAGCGAAAATGAAAAAAAAAAAAAAAAAAAATCGATTTCTATTGTTCAATTTTAAGGACATTGGAAGTAAATTGAACAAAATAATTAAATGAGATATTACAGACCAATGATTTACAATAACAATGAAAACAATTGAACAATAGAAATTCATTCTAATTACATTTTATCAGTCACTTTTTTAATAGTTTCTTCACATTGGATATGCTTCCATTTTTTTTATATATTTCTTTTTCATCTATATTGTTGAATAAATTTTCAATTATATAGTTAAAATGCCTCCTTCCATAGCCATTGTATATTAGTGGATAGAGAAGACGGATATTTTTTTTTGTTTCTTAGATTATTTGAGGATTTTTGTTTTTCTTCTTTCTTGTGCTCAAAGATTTTATAATAGTTTTTAATTAGTATGTATATGAATTTTTGTTTGGGATTTTTTTTATTTATCATTATATTTCCGTTACATTTTATCATAGTCCTATTAGGAACGAAAAAAATTTACGAAATATTTGAACCGATTGCAGTTGTCTGAAATAACAACATCAGAACTACAAAAAACAGCGCTGCTTGGAACATCGTATGTATTACGCATATACCTGGTGGATACTTAGGTTTCTGGCTGAAACTTATATCAACTAAAGGCTCCAGTCAGTGATTTTAGTGTTTTTATTGGTATTTTTGTACATCATATCTCTGATTGTGTTTCAAAATGTGAGAATAAAATTGTATAATAATAATAATAATAATGAAAACTTTCTTTCAAATTATATTAAGTTAATTCCATAGTAAGAACCAAATTTCAGTCTTAAGATTGATTACTTTCGTGGCTAGGGCTGATGATGACGTCGAAACTGCCGTGTTATATATGTTTTGTTGGTTTTTTTTAGGGTTTTTAGATTTTTTTTATCAAGAAATGTTAATTTAATTTTACTTAATTTTTTTAAATGTGTAACAATAATTTTTAATATTGTTTGATAAAAGGAAAAAAATTACCACACGTTAAACTAATTTATATTAATCTTTTACATTTACTATTTTTACTTCTTATTTTTTCGTTTTTAAATTAAAAGAACATTTTCCAAGTGAATATCAATAGTGTTTTGTTTGGGCTGAGTAATTACGACCCTAATAGGATAATTAGAGACCATTGGAATGAAAGACCTACTTAAGATAATGCAAAGGCTTATCCTATTTTAAGAAGGTAATTGAGAAAACTCTCTTGACAATAAACAACGCAACCAAGGTTTCCTGGAAGAAATTTGGAAATTTGGAAAGCAGATTGAAAGCAGTGGGTGTGTATTAGGGGGGGGGGGGGGGCCCGGCTGTAAGTTATTAATTTATTTATTTATTTTCGGTTTTTAACTCAATATAAATTTACAATTTGTTCTTTGTTAGCTATAAAGCAAAGTAAATGCTAACATGTGTCCACTGCAGAAAATAGATTAAAGACGAAAAGGATAAAGAATAATAATCACTCAAGGATTAATTCAATGAATCTTTAAGAGCTGATCTAGTTTCAGCGGATTCAAACATTTATTTGTGGTTTTTGATGCAGAAAATTAAGGTAAAAATCATCTTCATTTATTTGTTCTTCATCAATTGAAAAATACAATTCAAAACAAACAAGAAACGAAAAAGGATGAAACCATCTCTGAGGTTAAGATTTTTTTATTCATAAACCAAGTTATTTTTTAAACAAAAGAATCAAGTGATGCACTGCTTGGAATCAAATATTTCAATTAAGTTCTTTGGCATAAAAACCTTTTACAATTAAATAAACAATTGTCTTTCTTCACCATATTCACACAAAGACGAATCACTAACGGAAAATGATGTAAATAGTTTCAAAGCTTCATGGCCAGTAAAAAATTATGTACTTACGAATTTTTCGCGCTGTTATGAATCTATCATCTAAGGTAAATATGGCTGACGAGTCCTAACATCACTAAAAAATAATTTTGTAATATCATCATTATTAGGCTCAACATATCTATAATTCCAATTAGTAATATATTTTCTTTTATAAAGAAAGCTTTAAGTGTCCATTATAATTTAAAAAGTGAAAAAATAAAAAAGGCACAAAATAATGGTAAGCGGTCTGACCTATCGTCGACGGGAATCTAGGACGGCCGTTTCTAGGAGTCCAGGTTAGGACTCGTCAGTCAGATTTACCGTCGATGATAAGCTCAGAAGAGCGCTAAAGATTATGCATTCTCTGCCGCTCCCGGAAGTGGCCTCACAAGAGAAATAGTAGTAAAAAAATACATTCTACTAACTAGAGCTGTGTCCTGGAGACTGCAAAGGAATTGAAAGAAAGAATCAAAAACTAAATAGTTTAAACAAAGAAAGCGCCCTATATAACATTAAAAGTGAAAAAATAAACAAGGCACGAAAGAATGCTTTCTCTGACGAATCCTAATAAGGATAAAACGGCCGTTCCAGAGTTCCATCGATGATGGCTCAGGGAGCGAAAGCATTCTTTTGTGCATTCTTTATTTTTTTCACTTTCAATATTTTCTTTTATTTATTTCTTAATATACACTAGCGGCCAAAATTGTGGAAACCTTTTAGAAAATTTGTGTTTTGGAGGTTTTATGGCTCTGAACATCAACTGTTTTTAAAATAATATTATAATATATCATTAGAAACATAATTTAATTCAGAATGTAATGAACTAAACTATATTGAATTATCATTATTCTGTCACAAGTTTTAGCCAAATAACCAAAAAAAGAAGACACAACTGCTTCAGTAAAAAGAAGTGGATTTTCTTAAAAGTCAAATTCAGCCAAAGAGAGTGATTGTTCTAAAAGCCAATCATGTGCTGTTATGATACAGCAAGAAACCAGTAAGGTGCTAGTATGAACTGCCGCTCATTTCAATTAGTATTAGCAGTCCTATTCAGTTGTCAGGGTATAATCAAGTTGGTCATATGTTTTTGTTGTTGTTATTTTGTTGTTTTTTTTTTGTTTCGAAGTTTAAAAGTACTGTATGATGACAGATTAAAAAGGTTTGACTGTCACCTAGGAAAAGAACTAAAATACTAACTTTGCGAGAAGAACAATATACCTATGAGGAAATCATTAAAAAAGTTGGTGGAAATAAAACCAAAGATAGGATTTCGAAGCTACGCAAGAGATATCAAGATACTCAATCCGTTCACAACGCACCTGGTAAAGGCAGGAAAAGGTGTACAACAGCAGCTGTTGATGACAGGAGAATTAAAAGACTGAGCTTAATTGACAGATGAAAATAATCTAATTCAAATAAAAATGAATTATCAGAATTTGGGTTGCATGTGAGTGGAAGGAGTATTAGATGCAGACTAAAAGACTTTGGTTTAAATTCCAGAATTCCAAGGAAAAAGCCACTTCTATCTCCCAAACAAAGAATGAAGAGATTAGAATGGGCTAAAAAATGTATTAATTGGTCAAAAGAACAATGGGATAAAGTAATTTGGAGCGATGAGACCAGAATATTGGTAGCGATGGAATAAAATATGTAAGGAGGAGAATTGGAGAAGATTTGATACCTGAGTGCACTGTACCTACTACGAAGCATACTGTTAGTGTCATGATCTTGGTTTCCATGACAGCTAAAGTGCTATCAATTTGTGTAATTGATGGCACTTTAAATGCCAAAGTATACATCGAGGATATACTTGAGCCAAAACTAAAGCCTTCGGCACGTGACCTTTTTCAGAATAATGAGACTTAACTATTTCAGCAGAACTCAGATCCTTACCATGTTTCTGCTGTCTGTAAAAAGTGGTTTAGGAAAATAACATTTCATTTCTAGAATGGTCAGCCCTCACTTAAACCCTATTGCGAATTTGTGGAGCATTTTTAAGAATCATATTAGTCAGAAGCAACCTAGGAATAAAACACAATTAATAAAAGCTATGTTTCAATGTTGGTACTATATTATAACACCTGATGAGCTAAAACACTTACTCCATGGAACGCCCTTGTAATGCCGTAATTGCTGCTAAAGGTTTCCCGACGAAATACTAACAGAAATGGTGAGAACTGATGAAATAGGTTTCATTATGGTTTTACTGCATAATTTTTTAAATAATTGTATTTTTTTCTCATGAATTTAATTGCATTATATCGAGGGCTCTATGACATAAAGGCCTAAGTGACAAAATCTCCATTCCGAGTTATTAAGGGTTTTATGTTTGTATTGCCTATACAGTTCTATGGAAGTAGCTTTTTATGGACGCAGAATTCTACCAGTTGCAATGAAATTTTCAGTTAGGTCTCTTTTTCATATGATAGATTTGGTTCTCGGATTTCACTTGAGACATGTAACTCAATTTTTACAAAAATGTCACTTAGGCCTTTATGTCATAGAGCCCTCGATATATTACATTGTTTTCTAATTACATATGAATTTATGGTGTTAGTCTAAGAAAAATAGATGTTATGAGCCAGCAAACTTGAAAAACAACTTTTGTAAAAGGTTTCCACAATTTTGGCCACTACTGTATATGTATAATGGATGCAGCAATATATCCAATATTTTGTAATTTGGCTGCAGAGTTTGTCATCCTATCTCCATTTCCATTTATAATATACTGTGTTGTCTAACCAACATAAAATCAATCTCGAATATATTGTTACTTTTGAATTCCCTTTTGAATATTTAATATTCTATTTCTAAAAATTTGCAACACACGTTAAACAAAATTTTTAAGCATTTCATATAATGTACAATTGCACAACAAAGTAAAGCTGATTCAGAATCAGAAATTTTGAAATATTTTCCTTTTATATTATCATATTCCTTAATCCAATTAATAGTAAAATAATAACTACTTTACGAGTCAATTTCATACAGTTTTTAAGCAATAAAATCATTATTATGAAATACATTAACACCATTACCAGATTTGCTACCGATAGTAAAGGATTCATATCCAGTATCTCTAGGATAATTCTCTAAATATAAATGAATCTATTTATCTTAATGAATATTTCGGTTAACATCGGGAAAAAATCAGTAATTAAGAATCAGATTTTTTTTTTTTATATAAACTAGGTGACCCTATAGTGTATCCTATAGTAACTAAGTGCATGGGTTTGCAGCCATGTTTACGTGTTGGTAAAAGTTACCACGAAACTGTTTTATAAAAATAACGGCAATGACTCAGTTTCATGGACAACCCTCATGTTTTCCAGAAGATTTCACTATTACTATCTGGTGTGGATTCGTAGATACATTTATCCTTGGACAATTCTGCTTCGAAGAAGCTATTCGCAATATCCTTGTGACGTGATCTGTGATGCTCCAGAGCTACCGACAGATGTTCAATATTTTACCCCAACTGCAACTGCGACAATGCCTGGAGTCAACCACTTTCTTGCAAGATGGATCCCTCCACATCTTGGACAATGTGTACAGCACTTTCTACGACAACATTTTCATCGAGAATAGAGTGATTAGTCGTGAGTTTTCTATCGCCTGAACACCTCGTTCTCCGGGTCTTAGTCCTTGTGATTTCTGGTTGTGGGAACAATTAAAAAGTGTGGTCTAACGAGGAATGTTACAAGTTTGGCAACCTTGAAAGACTGCAAGGGACATTTGTCTTTGGTTGACTCGAATAAGAAATCTGCCCACATCAAATAACGTACCATGGTTACAGATTCACAAAGTACAGCTAAACGCATCACACCCCCGAGGAAAAAAATCCACCTTGTTCTAGAATTAAAACAGTTGATTGGTCAAAATAAAACAGCTTCCTTCTACTGATTCAAACCAACTGGGAATCAAAGAATAGTCCAGAGTCCGATGGAGATTTTCTAAAATCGTTCCTCTGATACGAGAAGGAACAAGGAAACATTTTTCGTAAATATTTGTAAAATATTTAAATTTATTGCAGCTGCCAGTTAACTCATTAGTAACATACGTATCACTAAATAGATAAGAACAAATAATAATTTTTTAAAAAATAGAATTAAGTATAATTCCATCTTATAAATTATATCCACCCAAAACACTTCGTGTAAAATAAGTTGCCAAGACTCACATGTCATAATGCTTTCACTGTTAAAAAGATATGAGATCTCATGTAGAGCCAAGCCCCTAACTCAACGAGGCCTAACTCTACAAGCCCCAACTCTAAAAACCCTATATCTTGGTCAAAAAGTATGCCTTGGCCGTTTCGTGGCTGTCACACAGACAATCCCATGGAGTAAAGGATATGGAGTATGCCAAGGCACACTTTTTGACCAAGATAGTAGGGTTTTAGAGTTAGGCCCCCTTGTAGAGTGAGGGGCTTGGCTCTAGATGAGATGTGATAACTTTTTAACAGTGAAAGCGTTATGAGCATCTTGGCAACGTATTTTACATGAAATGTTTTGGGTGAGATGAAATAGTTCCATGAAACGTCCAAGCCATACTTTTTGACCAAGATATAGGGTTTTTAGAGTTGGGGCTTGTAGAGTTAGACCTCGTTGAGTTAGGGGCTTGGCTCTACATGAGATCTCATATCTTTTTAACAGTGAAAGCATTATGACATGTGAGTCTTGGCAACTTATTTTACACGAAGTGTTTTGGGTGGGATTTCATTTCTTTTTGTAGGATGAGATCTGATAACTTTTTAACAGTGAAAGCGTTATGAGCATGCGAGTCTTGGCAACCCCTTATTTTACATGAAATGTTTTGGGTGGTATTTCATTTCTTTTTGTAAGATGAGATCTGATAACTTTTTAACAGTGAAAGCGTTATGAGCATGTGAATCTTGGCAACTTATTTTACATGAAATGTTTTGGATGGCGTTAACTATTACAACTAAATTTAGTTTTAAGATTATTTAGAAAATGGATTTTTTTTCAATGCCCTACTTTTCTGTTTTTCTATTGGTCAACTTGTATATACAAGCTGTTTGCACTTTGGAAGAAATCACATTATTACACAGTATTATTTAGGCCGAAGCATTGAGGGTACGACGTATTTCAGATCTTAATAAAATCCAAAGTATAAAAGCTAGATAAATGAAACTTAGCATATTTCATTAGTATGGTAACTGCATCATATCCTGAAAATTTGAGCTCTCTAGTATTATCTAGGCCGAAGCTATGAGGGTTCGAAAATACGACGAAACACTTCCAGAAAAGGTACGTAGTGCCCTTCCTGCCTTCGGCTCGTCTTGGCGGGGGCACTGCCGTGCCCCCAGATTTATTGAAATTAAAAGCTTAAAGATATTTTAAATATTCTGAAAAATTTTAACTTTATAAGGATTTACTCACACGTATAAGAACACAACGAACAAAAAAAGAAAAAAAAATCCCTGTGTTCGTCCTCTCCCAATCATTTTCATATTAATGTTCCAGGAAAAAATGTGAATATACTGAGAAATCATGCTATCAGTAAGCTAAAATATTTATATCAATACGAGCAAAAGCTGGGATCACATGATCTTGGATTCTGAGATAATTTTCTCACAATCCGCGGTCACGTTTCGAAGACCGTCTCGGAGACCCAGGGTGTCTCGGGACGTCCGATTGACCATGTAGATAAAAATGAAAATGTGAGCATCCTCAATACTATACCTAACATTTCCAGCTTTTTTTACTCTGTGTCTTATAGTTATCTGTATGTATGTAGATGCGCTGTTGTGAACGGTTTCTTATATAGAGCTATTTAAAAATACAGTTTGAAAATTGTATGAAAGAAAAAGTTATTAAGCACTGTTTCTGATATTTATAGTTTAAAGTTACAAAAGTTGTTATAGCTTGTAATAAGTTTTTAAAAATTCCATCGTCAACCTCAATGCAACTCGTGTGAGAACTTTTTGTTGCTCGTCTGAGGGGTTCTTGACATTTTCTTTATACCCCGATTTATTTCGAAATGGACAAAGACTCTCGTCCTGTCATCCAACCAAAAAACAATAAATCTATTCTACATATTCCGAAATGCTGGAGAGGTAGGGAGGGGGGGTGGAATAGAACCCCCTCGGCCTTCCTCCGATCTATGCCTATGCTTTATGGGAACATTAACATCCATTTTGCAATCGAGCAGTATGTCTCGTGCTGGCATTATTGTATGAACTTCATTCTTTTTCTCATATAGCATCAGTAAACAATGTATTGAATTCTTCTGAGCATTAATTAAACATCAAAGGCAGATGTTGACGGAGTTATTCGAGCACTGTCAGTCGAATGTCCGGGTGTTTATTCAAATAACAAAATGCTTCAATACATCCTTAAAGGTGAATTCCTTAAATGTAGTTCTTTACACAAATTCTTTCCATGGAAGATATTTTCTTTTGTAAAAAACCACCTTTAGGCAGGGGCGAGCGGGATTTCTGCCACGACCCTCGCCCTAATAGTTATAAATTTAACTAGTAAGTATTAAACAAAACAGAGAAAATGAGATGACACCTTAATCAAAAACAAAAACAAAAATTTTTAGGAGTGACAAAGTTTTGATTTCTCTACAGGAAAGAAGACAAAAAAAAAAGAGATTTCGTTTACAAGTTGTGAAAGAAAGGCGCCATATTTCTTGAGATTTTCGAAATTAATACTCACTAAAATAAAACATGTTGTTATAAAGGTAAGTTTTCTATCTATTATAAAGCTAATATTGGATGAGAAGCTGGATTCAACGCCCGGCAGAGGGAGGGATTTCTTTCCACGCGAATTCTCCTCCAGACGGTTCCTAGGGTTCACTCAGCCCTCTATAGAATGGGTAGCGGGTTTCTTTCCTGGGGGTAAAGACGGACGAGCTTTGGGCTGACCCCGGCCGACCTCATCTCAGTTCCGGGTCAATGAAGCATTGGAAGTTTATCTCCAGCATCTTCATTGATCAATGTGGCTCCTTGATACCTACCTGTACCTACACCTATGAACTAATAAATAGTAGTTTACAACATATGGATGGACAAAACTATCTTCCTGTTTTCGGTTCTCATGTGGGTTTCGTGATGGTGGACGATCCGCGCTGGGGCAGGTTTTCTCGGGGTTCTCGGGTTTCCCCTGCACTTCTCCCACCATACTTTCTCAGTCTTTCTCTCCATCTGTCCTTGTTTCCGAGGGATAATGCAATAGACCTCTGGTCGCAGTGCTTGGCTTCTCTGCCACCCACATTCACTACATAACATAACATCTTCCGGTTTCTAAACGGACGATGCTGATGAGTGAAAAATTAGCCTTGACTCTTTAGCGGCTTCTCGTGTTAATTTTTTAAACAAATTGGATATTTTTACTAAAATTTCAATAATTTATTTAAATAAATTAAATATTTATTTATTAAAAATAATTTAATTTTTTGAAATTTTACATTTTTTAATTTTTTTTAATTAATTTTGTTTTTATGATTTTTTTTTTATTTTATTAAGTTAAAAAAAAACGAGAGAAAAGAAAGAAAAAAAAGTTTGTGATGATATCACTGCTTTATATAGTTTTGTAAAATAAGTTCAATTTATTCTCATATTCTTTACAATTTCAAAATTGCATTTGATTCAATGACATCGTACAATAAGCAAAGTCTAAGCAAAGTGAACATATTGATTATTATTTCTTAATGGGCAATGGGAAACCGTAATACTGACGTACAGCTTTTAGACTGAAGTGGAATTTTTGTTTTTTATTTCATTGAAAAGAGATGTTTTTGAATTTCCGCAAATTGAAAATAAATTTCTGTTGTCACGAAATAGTCTCATCTAAAGCATACTTTTCGTTCTGTTTTCGAAATCCTTTAGGACATTATTCCCGTTGTGTAAATAACAATAAAGAACGATGTAACAACACAAAGACGTGTCACAAAAATATTCAAGACAACAATTTGTTGATTATTCATAGTCTTCCTTTTAATCCAATAATTATTTTTTTTAAGAATTATTCAAATTCCACATTTTTTTTTTTATTTTTTATAATTAAAGATCTTTTGAAAATCAACCCACTTCAGAATTTCTATTATTGTCGATTCATTTCCCCAAAATGTATTGAAAAGAAACAAATCTGTGAAAAATAATAAAAACAAATTTTGTATTTGTGAAATAGAAACAGACATGAAGTTAAAAATTTTGTGACATTCTATTTTTTTATGAATATTCTAAAACAAATGAAAGAAAGAAAGAAAAGTTTTCAAAGGTTTGGAAAAATGAGATTAAGACGATTAACAAATATTTTATTTCAAAACAAATTCATGAAATAGAGGAGAATGAGTCAAAGACTTTTGTAATGAAACACTATAAATTTATCCATCTGAAAAGGAGACCAACAGAGACAAAAATTCCTTCCTTTTAAGTCTCTGTCTGAGAAGTTATGGCTACTCACAGACAGACACTAAGTTCCTATTCGATGGAAATAGGAAAAGACAACAATTTCGACAAAGATAATGATAACAGAGAAGTTTGTGGGCCCTTTTGCAGTGAAGGGCCTAAACAGCCCTTAATCTGTTTCAAGATCTGATGGCCATAAAACAGTTATAGTTATTTTGGTAAACCCAGGTATCTTTTCTTTGAAATGATTGACTTTTCTTTGATGTTTTTCAAAATTGAGGTCTCCATTACTTCTGCGCAACTCCTAGCAAAGGTTTATAAGTTTTACAAAAGATAATCTGATAAACACATTAGAACCTATAAAAAAGTAGATCTTCTCAAAGTTTGGGACTTTTTCTCTAAAGTTTATTCAAAGAACAAGAAATTACCTCTTTGCAGTTTTTTTTTCCTTCTTTTATAAATTCTTGCTTTTTCTTTTTCTTCTACTTTAATTGTTTGGTTGTATTTTGTTTGAAAGTGTTCTTTTATCCTACGCCATTTTCTAACACAATCTACAAGTTGAAAGACAAATAAAAGCCTTATTCATTCTCAAATATCTTTAGGAATGGGATGAGATTCTTATTTTGATTTTCTTAACAACGATGGGAGTGTTGTTTCCTAGCCAGCACAGCGAGTGATTCTTCTGTGTAGAATCTGTCATCTGATGTCAGAGGAAAACATCGAACTTTCTCTTTAATTCAACTCTGTCCTTTTTTTTTCTTAACTTCTTCTCTTGTAAACTTCTAAATCTTTCTTGAACTGAAATGGAAGATAGAAAACAAACAGTATTTCATGACTTTGATAAATCAGTTTCATTTCAATTGGGATTCCGATTTGTTCTAAATGAAGGATTTGTTGACTGAGTCTTGAACTTCTAAGGCTAAGGTCTCTGAGTCAGATGATTTTTATGAAAGAAGTAACTGAAGATAGGAACAGTAGAAATCAGTGAGATGACATTGACCGCCTATTGGATGTTTAGAAATTCCATCCAATAGTCACCTGTTGACGATAATTTCAGTTGTGTTCCAACGGTAGTCGAAGATTCACGACAAGTTACACGACAATTGATCATGAATCTTCGACTACCGTTGGCTGAAAACCTCATTATTACCTCACAGATGTTCTCACTTTCAGAAAGAGATTTTCCATAGTAAGATAAAGTTACCTGACAAGGGATGAACTTCTCATAGAAGCTGTTCTCTGGTCATTGTATTCTTATTTCCGTTGAAGTACAGATTTTTATAATTGAGAGAATGAAAAACAATTTTATTATTAACTGAACAAAGAAATTGAAATGAATAAACATTTTCTTCTAATTATTTTAAAATGATGATGAAATTCAAGCAACAGTTCTGTTAAACCCAATAACATGAAGATGCTTTACATTTAAATATAGATATAAAAAAAGTAATAAATTAATAATAAAGAAGGTTTAACGTGCATTCATGTAATATGAAAAGGGAAGAAAATCTATAATGCACGAATTTGCGCATTTTATACATTTTCTTCCCTTTTCATATTATATTAATGCACGTTAAACCTTCTTTATTATTAAGTTTTCGACTTTTCGTTAGGTCTTATGCCTTTATTAAATGCCTTTCGAGCTCAGCGCAAAGCTGGCAGACGTAGTTTTCCTGTACTGGTTACAGGGTTTTTTCTTTTGTTGTTTGCTTTCTACCGGGTCCCACTTCCGAGTACGGGAGACTGCATCATAAATACCCATGCATTCTGAGCTCAATCATAGAAGCTAAATCTGGCTGATGAGTCCTAATAAGGACGAAACAGCTATCCCAGATTGCTATCGATGATGGCTCAATGCGTGAGAGGCAAACAATTCTTACGAATTTGTGCATTTTATAGATTTTCTTCCCTTTTCACTAATAAATTAACTTTAAAATTTACTTTTTGATTTTTGTCAAAAATGTTTTGTTGAAATAAATATTAAGGTTTTGCTGTTTAATTGAGATTAATAATTCATCAATGAGTAATTATTAAGAAAACCAAAGAATTAATTCTGCATTCTTAATAGTACCCTCATTAACAAAAACAACGACGATCTAGAAGGAGTTGTCCGATGGAGACAAAAATTGGGGGAGAGGAAGATTATGTACAGAATAGAAAATGATTAAACTTTCAGACAAATTGAATGATTTATTTCAGAGTTACAGAGTTACAAAGTAACGAGCACAATAAGGTGTTGACCCACCTCTACCCTGAATGCAAGCTGCCACAAGACGTGGCATAGAGTGATAAAGCTCCCTGATGGTCTCCTGCGGTATTTCTTGCCAAATTTGCTCCAATTGTCGGGCTAGGTCATCCACATTCCATGGTGGATGCAGTCGCCTTCCCATTATATCCCAGACATGCTCGATTGGAGAGACATCTGGGGATCTGGCTGGCCAAGGAAGTGTTTCACAAGCTGCAAGACAGGTCATAGCAACACGTGCCGTATGTGGTCTGGCATTATCTTGCTGAAAAATAAGGCCAGGGTACTGCAAAAGGAAGAGTAGCAAAACAGGTCTCAGAATGTCGTCGACGTACCGCTGTGCTGTAAGTGTCCCGCTAATGACGACCAAAGGGGTCCGGCTATCAAGGGAAATGGCACCCTAGACCATAACTGCTGGTTGAGGGCCTGTGTGGCGTGCAATAGTGAAAGCAGGATCGGCACGCTGCCCTGGGCATCTCCAGACACGTCTGCGACGATGGTCAGGACACAGTTAGAAGCGGGATTCGTCGCTAAACACTATACGTCCCCAGTCAGCATCATTCCAACCGGATCGAGTCAAGCACCACTGTAATCTGGCCCGACGCGACGGTGTACAGGCGTGAGTGGCAGGTGGCGTAGCGGTCGGTACGAGCGTAGATGTCGCTCTCTCAGCCGTCTGTGAATGGTCATGGTGGACACTCGTGTGCGGGTCGCACTTCTGATGGTTGATAACGATGATTCAGGCACTGTGACAGCTGATTTGACAATCACTCTATCCTCCCGCTCTGCTGTGGCCCTAGGTCGACCGCTACCTTCATGACGCTGAAATCTTCCATTGTCCACCCATTCCTGCCAGCATCTTCTAATCGCCGCATCATTTCGACCCATTTGACGAGCGATTCTCCGATTTGCCCAACCTGCCTCTTTCAATCCAATGATACGACCTCTTTCAAACTTTGACAGTTACACGTAATGAGCTCGAATCCTGCGGCGAGGCATTTTTTCAGTCGTTGAAAGATAATCTGATGGTCAAAATTTCTGTTGCATTGCTAGTCAGGATGAGAATCGCTTCTTATATACCTGCTGAGTGCGCAGTTCCGATGCGCTGTAGCTCTCGCTATTCATTCATTGGACACCAAAGTTTAATCATTTGCAAGGGCGGTCCCAATGTCTTTGCATACGAAATTTCATTACAATCGGACAACTCCTTCTAGGTGCGCCGTTTTTTTTGGTAATGAGTGTATTATCTTAAAGTATAATAAAAACTTATTAGCTTAATAAGAATAAAATAATAACAAAAAAAACCCTAAAAAAGCAATAACAACTATTTGCTTTACAAAATTAATATCTTAACAATGGTATATAAAGAACTTAAAAATTCAACCTATCTGTTTCATTTCTTGTGTTATTATTTGTTCTTACAATTTCTTTTTCAATGCAATTTTTTTTATCTTTGTTTATATCTAAATAACATAGTCACATGACTTTTTTTTTTTTTTTTTGATTGGGAAGATTATCAAAGTTATTGCTGAAGTTATCCGTAGTTATGTGGATTAAATCCAAATTACAGACCTGTAATTTTTCGTCATGGATAAAATAATTAAAAGGTTAAAAATCAGAACGTTTCAGCCTAATCAGTAAACTATTTTCAACAATGCTTTTTGTTGAAAAAAACAACAGGTCCACGCCAAGGTATGTTGGCGCCGGGTTACCAGGCAAAAGTTGGCGCCCCTAATAAGCTAAATTTATTTTAGCCTAAATTCAATATTTTTCATAATAAAACAAATATATATATCCCTTGCACCCCTGCTTGGCGCAGCCCTGGGTTTAGATAAGGTGAGCTGAAGGTGAGGCGCACCCGTATCCTTAATAAAAGATTGAAACAGCACCAGTTGAATTACAATAATAAAGATGAATTTAAATCCATTTTTATATTAGCATCACAAAAGTACAACCCATACCATCAACTTTAACAATATTCAGATAATAGACCAAGCCCCTGACACATTCTCCCTCACATTGAGAGAGTCTCGGCACATAACCAACACCCCTATCATCAACCAGTGGACGTGCTCGGCTGTCAAGCCACTCACATTCACAAGTAATCTAATCTAATCTAATCATCAACCATGAACTATCAAATACTTCATAAAAAACTATTTAAGCTCACTTTATTCAAACCAACAGCACAGTTGTAAATAGCTACTGGTTAGGCTGAAACGTCCTGGTTTTTAACCTTTTAATTATCTTATCCAAGACGAAAACTTACAGGCCTTTAATTGGATTTAATCCACATAACTTGGGATACTCAGCATTAACATGACTTATTTGTTATTCTAGATTTTATTTTAATTCAAAACTTATTTTGAAGATTAGCCGTATTTTTGTTGTTCCTGATCCATCATCCGACAGGTAAACTCAAGAATTCGAAAAAAAAAAAAA
>JAFIDM010000003.1:2052799-2084837 GCA_023159025.1 Thereuonema tuberculata | reverse complement strand
ATATATATATATATATATATATATATATATATATATATATAGTAAAGAGCTTAATTCCGTGTATTTTTGCCATTTTTTAATGTTCTAAACATGCACGTAGTCAGAGAGGGAGTCCGAGGTGCCCAGCCCCCCCCCCTTACGTGGCTGCTTTCAACAAAAGAGATTTTGGTAAAGGATAACAAATATACCACAATCGATTTGGAGCTCAAATTGCGAATGATATAAATAAGTGTTTGGTTTTTAGAAAAAAATTGTAGTGGTGGTCGATTTGTAATAGAAAATTCCATTGAATGGTTGACATCCTACAATCAGATTTAAATAAGGATAAAGAGAATATTCCCGTTACAAGCGTGGAGGTGAGAATTGATAGACAACAAATTATTCTTAAGGAATTATTCTTTCCAAAACAATGGAAATAACATATATTCAAAAATTGGAAAATAGAATTATAAAGATATTTTAAATTTCCTGCAGAACGAAACAGTGACCTTACGAAAGTAATTCAAATTAATAAATACCAATTAAGGCTCATCTTTAGGATTATTTTAAAAAAAAAAGTACCAACAGCGCTCTTCTTCTTTAGAACAGAATGATGCTAAGGAAATGTCAAAACAATTAGTTCTGGTGAAGACGACGATGTAACTCTTATAACAAGATATAAAATGTAACTACATATTCTTTGTTCATTCATCAAGTTCATTATTTAGAAAGCATTTAAATATTAGTTTAAAAGATAATAATGATTATCATAGTTGAAATCACTTACATCCACATTGAAATAAAAGAAATGAAACTTCATTTCAGCCATCTCACGTTGCTTTATTGGTCGAGCGTGGGCTTATTTGTCACTCGTCAAAGTTTCGTTGATTGGGACGAAACCGGTTGTATTTTTAACTTGTAGAAATGTATTTTATTACTCACGTGTGTTGTCCAAAGCAATGTTTAACACAAGCAATGACTATCTTACATGCACATTAAGATATGAATGCATTCATATAGAGTTTAGTTTAGTATGTAAGTGTAATTATAACTTCATTCTATTTTACATTATTCTTGATGTAGATTCGGACGATTGTGATTTCCACCTAGTTGATGTTTTCTAGTTCCTTTAATTAAGGTTAATATTGATTGTATTAGTTACTTGATGTCTTTTGTACAGACTTAATTTAGGCCATACCATGAAACTTCCTTGTTCATCTTAGTTAATTTCTAAGATCCTCTCGAAAACTTTGATCTCATGAGGGTTTTTTTTGTCCTAATGGAGTGAAAGAAAAACTTTTTTTTTCCATATTTTAGTTTTGAACCTCATCTCAAAAGAGTTTTACGGACGCCGATCTGCTATCGTGCATCTACTAAGTTTTAAGTTCCAAGAACGATTTCTTCTTTACATGCATTGTTCACTAGCTGTTAATCTATCCTATTGTTTCCTCAAAAGATAATCACTCTCATCATTTAATTCTTCAGTATTATGTTCAAGAAATTATTAAACTTTTATCTGATAAGACATTTTAATGAATCCTTTTGTAGATAATCTCGGCCTTGGTTGATTGATTTTTTTTGTTTTTTTCTTATGAAATTGATCTTTTTCACTTTTTCATCTGAAGCTAGAATGAATTTTTTATCAATAGAGTCTTTTTTTATTTTTCAGATTCAGTTAACAGTAATTACAAATCAAAATCTAAAAATAAAACCCCAAAAATAAGTAATAAAACATTCAATGCGAGAGCTGAGATTTAGAAACCAAAGACAGAAGCAAAGGCTAACAGCGACTTTGAAAGTGTAATTAGAGCTAAGTTAGATTTGGTCGAATACATTTATTATTATTTGGTCATTTAATTAAGAGCAATAAAAAAAAAATAATTACAACTTAATTTTACGTTCTGTCTGTCATCGTCGTACCTCAAATTTTAATCCTAAGAACAAGAAAATCCTAAGCAGTTATTGACTCACATTGATTCAAGTAACCTTTAGATTGAGGAAACTTACCCAAGAGTCGAAATGTTTCCAGCAGGTTAATCAGATTAACAATTGATTTTCCCACGAAAACTTCGAGTTTTTTGTTGTTTTTTTTTCCTTTTATGAATGAATGCAAGGTCGTATATTTTCCTGAACATCCTAATTCTTTCTTACTTTATCTATTTATACAGAGTTCTATGTAAGAAGTTCCTAATATAAGTCATAGTTTTGTACTGTTTTTATATAAAGAAAATTTTATTAAACAGTTACAAATGAAGGTTCCTCCGCTGAGACTGGAAATCGGTTCGACCGAAAAAAAGAGTTAATTACAAAAGTTAATTATTATAAAATAAGGGTTTAAAAAATAAATAAATAAATAAATAAATCTTAATCACTTTCACTCAAAACTATTGATCTTAGGAGGCTGAATGTTTAATAATATATACAAATACTCATCTGATGATCTCTGATGATTTTGATAAAAGAGATGAGAATTAACGATGGTGAGTTGTTTCTGTTTTTTCATTTGAAGAGATTTTATTCAAAATAAATATTTTTCTTGAACTTTTTCCACTATTTGCTGTGACATTGGTTTTTTGAGATCTAATCCTGCTCGAATTCAAAATGACAAATGGGATTTTTTTTTTAAACATTTCTTTTTAAATTTTATTTTAAATGACCTCATTTAATAATTTCTTTCTTTCGAAAAGTCTTCTGATCCAGTTTCCAATAAAACGATAGGTCACCCTCACTTCGTAATATTGTACGTTGATTTTTTTAATTCGGTTTCTTTGTAATCGTATTTTTTTCTTTGATTTTTACTTCTTCTTTTTAATTTAATGGTTTTGGTTTAATCTTGCAAATAAACAAATGCCCTTTAAGAAGTATTTTGTATTTGGAAAAAGACGGAATTGAAACCGATCCATTTCTTTCCATTGTAATAGGATGTACGAAGCTCACGGAGCGGATGATGATTTTGTTCAATCCCATGGAGATTTATTTCGCGGAAATAATAAAAAAATAATAAAGAATAGTTTAAAAAAAAAAGTCTCGCGCTGCCAAATTCAACTGACGGAGATAAAGATTTACAGGGTGATTCAAAAAGAATAAAAAACAAACAAACACTGAAGAGCTTCGATTCATTCAATCGAATTTGATTTTCGATCTTTGAGACGTAATTTATTGTAATTAGAAAGAATTAAACTAAAAATTAGGAATGGGAGTAATAACATTCTTTTAGAATTTCAATTAAGACGTTTGTTTCATTTTAGTATTAAAATATAATTGGTTAATGAAAGGATTGAACACACTTTCTGTTCTTTAAGATAAAAATGAAACAAATTATCATCATTTTTATTTCAGTTCTTGGTTTAGGAAAAACAAAAAAATATTCGATTAAATCAATTTCACTAATTCTTAAAAAAAAAGAAAAAAAATTCCCCAATCAAATCTATTTTTTTTTACCAAATAATAACAAGACTTTCTCTTTAATACTATTATTAATGTTGATTGTTAAATATTGGTGGTTTTCTCATCTAAGGAAATTTTTTTTTCTATAAATAAAGAAATGAAAAACTGTTTGAAATGAAAAAGTAGTAAATTTCTCAAAATTGGAATAAAAATTGCAATAATTAAGTCCTTAATGTAACTTTTTTTATTAATTTTCAATTACAGAATTAGTTGAAATAAATCCAAGCATCAGGTGAGAATCTAATGGAACTAGAAGTTGGCAGAGAAATGAAGATTCGAATGGAAATCCTTGGTTAGATGATTATTGTCTTTGATTTTTGCTGAATCTTCTCTGCTAGGTTTTTCATTTCCCCCCTTATTTCTCCCCCACTCTGATCGATCACTTTTTCCCTTTCTTCTTTTTGGCTTCCCCTCCTGTTTTGTAGAATGGTCCCAACCGGGAAACCGCCAGGGGCAAACGTAGCTCACGTGCAATCGCTGGATCCGTCACCCACTGGAGCAGCGTTCGTCCCATTCAATCTCTCCTCCACGGCACAGCTTTTGTCTCTTCTCAGAGTCTCTCTCGCGGCCCGGTTTTATTTGGGGCCGCCAAGTATCTTTGGGTTCATTTTACTCCTTGGTTTTTATTATTTTTTTTTTTACTTTTGCATACATAAATATATTTATATTTTTTTTAATTCCCCGGGAGAGAGAGAGAGAGACACTGAAATCGCAGCTGTGACCCCCACATCTCCAACCCCCACCCCATCTTTGTTTGGTCAGAGGTTGATTCCTAGGGACCTTAAAGTGATAAAAAGGTGAGACGACCTTTTCCCATTGCTGCCATGTATCGTGCTCTGACCAACAGCTTTCGCCGGCGACCACGGACCGAGACGGTGGAGAACGGCAACACGGAGCCCGTGAGAACCGCCTTGACGCCCACTGTCATCGAAAAACGAAAGCGAAGATCCAAGTTCGCTGCGGCTTTGTTGATTATCCAGTTGAGTGTCATCGTTCTATTCGCGTTATTCGCTGACTATGAAAACGCAGTGAACAGCGAATGGCAAAACGAAGAGACAATAGACGAGGAAGACACTAAAACCACTGCAATGCTCGAATTCATTGATTTATCCGTAAATATTACGGAAAACCCGGAAACAGCAGTTGAAACATCATCCAGTCACCTGATGCCGGAATTGGAAGAAGAGGAATTGTATCTTTCTTCTTCTTCTGCTTCTCCTGTGGAGGTGGATCTGGGAGGAAGTGGTGATGGAGAAACCCCTCTGGCTCACACTTACACCAAAAAGATAACCCTCACAACCATTCTCCCATCGGAAGAGAATAACCCCCAGGAACCCGTCAAACAACCAGTATTCCGTTTAAAAACTCCTTCGCATCCCAAAAGTCCAAGCCTGGACAGAACCTATTTCAGTAAGTTCCTTTTCCTTATTTCCTTCTTAATCCTCAATTGACAAAAAAAGGTTTTCTTCAAAATGGTTCAGAAAAATTCAATCTCATAAACACCTTTAAAATTGTTCGTTTTAAGACAAAGCCTTTAACCTAGGGCTTACGGATTATCTCCAAATGTTAATCCTAATCCACAATTAAACACACAAAAATAATGCAGAGAGCGTCAGAGAACATAATTAGTCAAGAAATAGATTAAAGCTTTAATTATTGATTATCAAAGACAGACAATTTTTTGTTTAAGTTTCTCCAAGTAATAATAATAGCTAGTAAGTAATAATCAATGTTGGATTCTGTGAACTGCTGCTGATCTGATGATTTTTCTCTGATGCTTGTGGTTGGCTTTAGGTGAACAGCGTGGGTATTTTCGTGCGACATGTTAATAGGATGAACAACTGATAATAATTATCAACCCACGTCTCTGTAATAAATCATTAACCCTCACGAAAATAAAAACAAAGCTGATGAGAATCTCTTCCGTAAATCGAATTTGTTAAAAAATTTTGCAAAAAAAAAAAAAAATTGTTGTTTGTAAAAACAAACAAAGAACACAACGTCCTCAGCTAATCGGAAACTGATTTTTTTTTCTGTAAATTTAAGTTTTTCGTAATTTTTCAAAGGAATACGAAGAGGAGGCAAAAGAACTTAAAACTATTCCATTTTTAATGATTTTCATTCAATTTCAAATGATTTTACAGCATCTACTTCATATCTATTGAGTGTGGGTGGAATTGTTCGTTTTCATTCTGAGGAATTCTGATAAATTTGATGAAGAATTTTCAATTTCATTCTTACTATTAATATTCCATTTGAAGAGTGTTCTTTTTATTTTCTTTTCTATGGATTTTGTCGTTTTATTGAAAGTTTTATTTATTAATTGAATTAAAATAACAAAATAAATTGAAAAAAATTTTAATCTTTTGTTTTTTAAATAACTCTTCTTTATATTTTTCATTGGATCTTCTCATCGGATTCTCAAAAAAGTAAACTCTGAATTCTTAATAAAATCCTCCATTGTTTATTTAATTAAATAAAATAGCGCTAAATTAATATTTTTTTAATATTTCTTCAATATTACGTTTCCTTTTTTAGATAGCCTAGTTGAAATTCTTAAAAATAAATAAATAAATAAATAAATGTGAAAATGTTTGATGACAAAAATACTTCAATTTGTAATTAATATGAGATTTAATACGAATAATGGAAGGGATCAACAAGTTAATTGGTCCATTAATGTCTGATTGCCTAAACAATAATAATAATAATAATAATAATAATATGCTAGGCACAACTTACATTTTACGAAGATATTTGGACAATTCTTAGGTCTCTGGGTGAGTCTTGAGTTGCTCAATAACTCCAGTCAAAGATGTGATGCTTACATTTTTATATCTTTGTACTGTGTCATACGTTAATATAATAATAAACTCTTCATCATTCTGGGTTTCTTTTCATTCATTGAACTTACAATTACTTCTTCAAAGTTTCTGAAACACTATCATCATGAAACTAATTCTTATAGATCAACTTCCGTTTTACAAATTTTGTTCATGAAAATATTTGATTGTAAGAAAATACAGCGTTTACATTTTTTTTTAAATATTCGTCAGGAATGTTGTTAATGCTGCTTTTGTAAGAACAATTATTTAAAATAAATAATATATCTATTTAAATTGAAATAGAAGTTGAAATCTTCGGAGATCCATCAAATCTTTTTCCTCTATTGCTTTGATCTTTCATCAGAAACTTCCTCCAATCTTATCAGATGTCTGTGAAAATTTCTTTGCTTATTTGTAGAGATGTTTATGGATTTTTATCTGATGTTTCAATCTTTTTAATAATTAAATCTCAAAATTATTAGTAGAAGAAATTCTCTAGAAGGAATCAGTTTTGTCTTTAATATTTATTGAAACAGTGTTCGTCCATTGATGAAACCAGTTTTTGATGTTGCTCCAGTCGAAAGCTAAAGTTAAAAAAAAAAAAAAGCAAATGGTGAAATAAACGAAGATCAATCTGTTTTACTTCTTAACCATTCTGATCTGAATCTCAATTTTACCATAACTATGACTTTTTGTTTTTGTTTTTTTAAATAACTATTTTAGGATATTGATATGGGTTTTTTTTTTCAGCCAGATAAGGTCTTTTACTATAAGTCTCTTCTTGATTAATAGATTAAGCTTTGAAATATTTCCATCCTAAAAGTAATCTCAGTCCATCTTCCAAAAGATTTTTTTTTTTTATATATATATATAAAGTTTTAAATACTTAAGCTTCATGAATTTATTATTGTTAATAAATAAATAATTATAATTCAACCTGTATTCCTTAGTAAATCGGGGCATTTTAGATGAATTTTTTCTAGATTACAATGATAATTTTGTTTTGATAAAAACGTCATCTTTCTACTTTAATTAAAGAATATAAATGTAATTATTTAGGCTTGATTTACAAAAACAGCAAAAGAAAAACATTTCGAATTGAAGTAGAAATCAATTACTTCACTTATATATTTTAGAAATTTAGAAAATCTGAGCTGAGAGGATTTATTAAGTAGATTAATTACTAATATTAAAATTTAATGATTGTAAATAATAAATCATTTTAAAAAACTTATTATTTGAATCACTTGATCTGACCATATTTCTACTCTTTAATTTTATTGTATTTTTCTTGTTTTTTAGTCTTCATTTGGAAGTCCCATTCTTTGCCCTACCTTGATTATTTGATCATTTTTTTGTAATTAAATAGAAAATGAGTTAAAAAAAAAATTGGTTAAATCTAATGAAATCAAAGAATATAATTCTTTAACAGTCATGAATTCAAGTCAAGTTTTTAAATTTAAATACGATCCTTATTATTTTTTATAATCAATTTTATTTTCGTTTCTTTTAACATCCTTCACATATTTGAAAAACAAACAAATAATAAACAAAAACATAATTAAAAAATTGAATTTCACGTAAATATTCTAAAAATCTTCCTATCAACATTATCTTTACAAACCTTTTATATCCGTGATATTTCGTACTCTTTAATCAAGAGCACTTCTTCAGACGGTTAGGGATAAGCTTTAATAACCCATTCCATAATACGGAGAATTCATTACAAATGATAGAATTTTATAGTGATATATTACATTTTTTGTAAAAAAATGAAGAAGTGCTCTTGATTAAAGAGTACGAAATATCACGGATGTAAAAGGTTTTTAAAGATAATGTATTGATGTGAAGATTTTTAGAAAAAACATAATTAGTTATTTAAAGTAGTCTACTATCAAATCCTTTAACACTAATAGTGGGAAAGTATTTTGAGCTGCATTTTATTGCTTTTCTAATTATCAGAAAATAGTATTATTACTAATAATAATTCTTTACTAATAATTTATTAGTAATGGTATTCGAAAAAAATTTAAAGTCAAAAAGTAAATCACGAAATAAAGAATGGATTCCTTTGCACTCAATAATCTCTGCTGATTGATTCGCAGAAAGAAATAACCCAAATATTGGGTGCTGTGAACGCGCCGTTGAATGAGTCATCCCAAGGTAATTGGGATAGAAATCAAAAGCCCTGAAGAAGGAAGAATATCACCTGAGTCACTTAAAGCAAAGCACCTATGTCAAACAAACAATATTGTTCAAAACGAACCCATTATTGTTCATTAAATGATTTAGCAAAAAAATTAAAAAAAAAACTTTTAAACAGCATTTGGTTTGATATTTTTGGAAAATTTCATTATTTTGAAAGGAAATTATATTCTTGTTTCTTAACTTTTCAATTACAAAAATTAACAACATATTCCATAAATAATATTTATTTATTTATTTACGAATATCGAAATATTAGAAAAATAAAAAAAATAAATTAATTATTATTATTTTTTTGTTTTTGTTTTATTCTAAGTAATATTACATGAAGAGAATTGACTGAAATGATTTCTTAAATTGAGCCTCAATGAGTTTTATTCAATTCAAAGGTTTTTACTTGTTTCCGTCATCTGACAGTAGAGGGAGGAAGCGCCATATCTCATCCGATGGCGGTTTCTATTGAATCAGTTTTATTTTCATGAAATTACCTTCCCATGGATTCGATTCATTCACAAACCAAAGCTATTTCCTACCTGACGAGTAACAGACAACTGTATTGCTACTGTCCGTCCGTCCGTCAGTTTAGTTCGAAACTTTAATAAATACAATTTCAAAAAATAAATAATCAATTAAAATATAATTATAGCCGTAAGATACATAACAAAAAACAAAAAAAACACAATTGTTATATTACTATTATTACGATTATTATTATTATTATTATTATTATTATTATTATTTTTATAATTAAACAAAAACGAAATAATTGTGTCATTTTGTCTCTCAAATATTCGGACAAAAAAAAAATAGGCCTACTTGCATGACAAAGACATTGACTGATCAGAAAAATACAAGGAAATTTAGTTCGGCCAGATATGAAAATCAATGAATTTCTAGATCATTCCGAACGACTATTATACAAAAGAACTTTGCAACATATTGTGATGTGTGAAATATTGACTTGCTTTACTAAGAATAGTTCTGGTATCAGTAGCTGGGAGATAAAGGCTCTGGAGATTCGAGTTGATCGTCAATCTGAGTAAACCTAACTGATGAGTCCTAATAAGGACGAAACAGCTGTCCCAGATTCCCGTTTGATGATAACTCAAAGGTGTGAATTGATATATGCATTTTCTTTACTCCTGTTTTTCATTTAACGAAGAGGTTTGAGAGTTTTATTCCTGAACCCCCCCCCCCCCTATAATTTTTCATCTTGTTTTAAATATCGTGGAGAGAAGGAATTAATCAGGACAGATCCTCTTCGATACGCCACTGGCTCACCTAGATTTTGTTTGTTTGTTTTTTTTTTAGCAAAAAGTGAAAGAATATGAAGGTTTTAAAATAGATATTATATTTTTAAATCGTATATTGCATCATTTACAAAGTATTTAGTCATTTCAAGACAATGGAACTCGCTGAATAATTCAAGATTAATATACGAAGATAAACTAAAAATAAGATATAGGATTTAGTGACCATTAAAGAGTAAAGAATAAAAAGAAGATAAATGAAAATAAACATTTTCATGAATCGTCAATAAATAGGACGGCAAAAGATCAAAAATTTTACTTTTTTTTAATTTAAATCTTATTTGAATAAAAATAAGAATATATATATTCTTACTAGATTCTTATATGATTCTTATATGAAAATGAACGTTGAAGATTAAAATTGAACTCACGTGCTTTCATTTCGAATGACTTTAAAGTTGCTATCGAAAAAATTAAAGTCAATCTAGTTTTTATTGGAAATTATGTTTTAAAATTACTCCGAAATATGAAAATTACTTTGAAACGTATGACTTGCAAGTTTTATTATCACCGGTCCATTGAAGGACACAGTTCTACTTTATGAATTAAATATCAAACTCCATCTAATAACAAGTACAGATGTACTGAGTTCCCAGAATTCCTAGCGGCACTTATGGTGCTGGCATTTAATAGAACGGTCAATTAAAGAGGAAGCCAATACTTCTTTCTTCAATTTCTTCCAATTTTGCTTATGTATTTTTTTTCTTCTTTTCTATGATATTTGTTGCAATTTATTGGAAGTTTTTTCTTCAAGTATATTTTGAAATTATATATACAAAAGCACCATTACTAAAGTTTCCTATTGCAAATTATGCAGATTGCTTGCAGTTCTACAGTTTACTGTTTAAATGCACTATTTAATCAATTCTCTGTCTTTTCAGTTGTATTTATATTGTAATAATTATTTTTTCTCTCTTTTATTTGTTTCTTTCCATCGCAGATTATTATCATTTAATTTCGATCCAATTGTCACTTCAAAATAATTAATAATTTCAAATCAAACCCATTTATTTCCTAATTAATATTTAAAAAAACCAGGGATGTGAATCAGTTTCTGTCTGGTGTCGCAGAGTTTTAATAATTTGCTTCAATTTTCTTTTTTAATTGTTTGATGAAGTTGATGATCTGAAAGTGCCTCAAGCGTCTTTGATAACTGACGCCCCATTGACTGATGGCAACTAATTCAACAACATAATTAATCACTTGATGGCGTTTTTTTTTTTTTTTTTTTTTTTTTTTTTTTCTTTTTGCCACGAGTAAATAATATTCCCAAGAAAAAACAGAAGCTACAAGCAGGTCCACCTTTCTTTTTTTTTTTTTTTTTGAAAACATTTCTCGAAAAATATTTTGTTTTGAAAATCTCCTTTCAAAGTTAGACCGAGAAGAGCTCTGTCTTTTGGATTTACTCTCATGCAGTGAAAACAATCAAAAACTATGTTGGGATTGATTTAATGCTTCGCAAATAAATAGATGCGTTATTGCTATCTTGGTTTCTACTCTTAATCTTTGATTTGGTTAACATTTATTAGACAAACAAGTAATAATTCAGAAAAAAAACATGGGAATTTCAGTTGGAAAGTCCACTTTCAATAACCTTCTCTTCATTTCCATTGGAAAACAAAGTAAATTAAAACAAAAATACATTGAATTTGAAAGCTATTGTCAATTGAACTTCAAAAATAGTAATTTCGTCCCTTTAAGGTCAATGGTGTGATGACCAATTAATGCTGATGGATCTAATTTGTATCAAAATGAATAGGTCCTTTATTGCATTTTAAACATCTATTGCTGGTCAATTCATTTCTTCTATTAGATCAACACAAAGTTACATTTCAATATTATCTACTGATCTAAACCAAAAAGAAACCATCAAAAGCATTCCATTTCTGTTTACCATCACTACTGATCAAAATAGATCTGAAACGAAACGAAAAATACATCTAAAATTAAAGTTAGAATTTGAGTTCTTAGAAAATTGTTGAAAGATTTATTTTCTAAGTATTTTATTGTGATAATATTCGCATGTTTTGAATTTTAATCGAAGAGTTAAAAGCAATGTTCCGAATTTATTTTATTCCAGTCTTTATTCATTTCTTCTACGATATTCATCAAATGCTTTGTAATATTAGATAAGTTCTACAAAATGACAATTTTCCATGCTTATGTTGCGAATATAAACGCAGAAAGATATTACAGATGGTGCAAGGGAAATTTTAAAAGATTTTCCAGATAGAATGAGAAGGCGAATGTTGTCTCCATTGTAATTGAAATGAATTATCCGTCCTATCAATCCATTCCACGTTCATCTAAGAATTGCCAAAAGTGTAACTGTTAACATAGAGAATTAGTTGAGAAAATCAGTTCATAAAAGAAAATTATGCATTAGATCATCTGTAATCAGAAGATTAGTAGCTAATCCATTTGAATTTTAGTTGCCGTGAAATTCACCAATGAACAGGAAAGAAAACTAAAACAAAGGATTGTGTAAATGGACGGAAAAATACTGAAAGACATTTGAGTCCACATCAATGACATATTAGTAACTGTATCTCATAGATATTCCAGGGATCTGATCCTTGTCTATCAATCAAGTGATGGTAAACACACTATTCTTCGAAACAGTCATTCTTTGCACAGCAGCCAAAAAAGATATTAAGATTATAAACAGTTACCAACAGTTAACTCTGATTAATTTTATTTTGTTTACAGTTTTTAAGCATGTAATTATTTTGTGCAACGTCATTGCTAGTCTTCCCTCAGACAAAAGTGAATAAAAAAAAAACAAACTTATATTAATCGCATCGTCATTAACATTGTTATCCAAAATGAATTACTATTTGTTCAACAATTACTAGAATAAAAAATCAGACTTCATTTTGTTTCGAATTACATCTTTGCTTTGGTTTTACTATGCTCTAATAATGATTTTTATCTGAAAATGTTCTTTTAGAAAGAAAACATATCTATCATGAAGTATAACTAAGATAATAAAAAAAAACTTTCCACACACAAACTGTCTGTATATTTGTGTACAGAAAATAGAAATAAAATAGAAGATGTAGAAAACCTCGAAACCTTTTTACCAACCTTTAATAAAAAGTCAAAAAAAAAAAGGTTAAAAAAAGTTTTATAGTGGTACATTTAGATAAAAATCTTTTTCTTTTCTGGGCAATTAGTGAAACTTTGAGAGAAAGAAAACCTGATATCCTTAATATCTAAATCTAAAATCTCAACTGTTTTTTGTGGTAAAAATCGTGATGAGCTTTTGTCTTTCTATAATTAGAAAAATAATCAACTTTTCTACAAGAAAAATTGACAAAATCAGAGAGTTCTAGAAAATAGATTCTCAATAAATCTATACTACATTCTTTAATTCCCATCGTTTTATTAATTGCAAAATGATCCACAAATGGATTCCATAAAAGGAAATTAATAGACTCTGTTTGAAAAACTTTGATTCAAGAATAAGAAAATTGTTATATTGATCAAATTGATTAAAAAGGTTTTTAACTGAATTTAAAATAAACGGTTAATTTTTTTTTATTATTATATCAAATATTCAAGCATGATTTAAGAATTTCGAATTTTTTTAAGTGTTTTTTTTTTTTTTGTTTTGTTTCGTTATAAGCCTCAAAAAGTACGTAGTACCTAAGATGTTTGGAAGAAATCTACTAATCATCTTATTGTAGAAGTTGTTGTCAAACGATCATTTCCTTTTAATTTCTTGAAATCTAAAAAGACGATGACATTGTTGGCATTTCATTGACTTCTTTGTTTCAAGGAAATTCGAAACCAATGAAATCTTTTTGTTATGATTTGAAAGTGATCTCTTGGATGTTTTGCAAATAGCTGCAGGCCCAGCAAGGGTTTATCTCTGCCAGATGACAACATCAGACCGGTTTGAAAGTCAGAAGAAATAGCGACAGGTGAAGTGGATGAATCATTCGACGGAAAGCCCGTCCACCCACCCCTCCACCCTAATCATGTTGCTTGGCCTGTTTCCAAAGTCAATTGCACCAATTGATATAGTTAACGAGTAACTACTATTCTCCAAAATCCCAACGGGGTGTGAAATACTCAGAGCACAAAGCCATTGTCTTCGAAGACAAATTAATTTATTCTTAAATTTGCTAATTTCGAGCAAATAATGTAATATTAAAAGATATTTCATGTAATATCCAAACTTTCATTTAAGAGGGACTTTAATTTTTCACTTACAAAATTTAATTCATTTTTAATACAAAGAAAACCTATGAAATGAGGAATGCACATATCATTTCCACCGACTGAATTTCTATCTATAACTCTTTTTCTTTTCAATTGAAGACTTTCCTGTTATTTTGAATCTTCTCTGCTTCCATCCAAGAAATAAGTAAATCTCATTTTTCGACTGAATTCAGACGAACAACAGAAGTGGAAGAGTTGTTATCTCATGAATTAAATAAATGCAGGTCTATTAAAAAAGTAGATCAAAATTAAAACGATTTAACATTAGATGACATCAGTAATCGTTTACAAATAAGCAAACAAACCGATTCACAACAAGTTTTAATTTAACAAAATTTTATTTTTAACGACGCGTTTAACGTGCTGAAATGATCACAATACACGTACATGAAAAAGAAATCACTGATCTGTTTTTTGGAATTTCGATACTGGCAATCCAGAACAACTGTTTCAGGGTTCCTACCCTTCATCAGATTGATTCGCCCAGTATCTTACAGTCAGTGATCCCAAGAAACATATAAACAATTGTTGATTTTTGTTTTCTTTATATGTTTCTTGGGATCACTGACTGTCAGATACTGGGCGAATCCAGCTGATGAAAGGTAGGAACCCTGAAACAGCTGTTCTAGATTCCCGGTATCGAAATTCCAAAATACAGATCAGTGATTCCTTTTTCATGTGCGTGTATGTTTTATTGTGATTGAATAATTGTTACTTTGACTATTTCCAAAAATATCCGCTTGGGTTCGTCGGTCGCCAATTTTTTTTTTTTTTCAAACTCAATCTGAGGAAAAGCAATAAATCGGATTCTTAAAAATTTGCAAAAATTTCGAAAAATGAGAAAGATTTAGAGACTTATTTGAATATTTAATTGATAAATAAAATGAACAAATAAATAAGAAAAGACAATTTTTAGATGCAGTAAAATATCACTGCAATAATTGAAGCTGCAATAAAGCAAACGAAAATGATATTTCAAAACACACACACAAAGATAGTTAGCATGTCAACTTTTAAACAATCTTATGATTTCGAACGTTAGCTCTTTGCCTATCAGTTGGATTTGTTCCAAAAATTTCTTTTCGTACTTACTTCAAACACTGCAGTTTCCTGAGTTATCTTGATCACGAACGGACAATTGCCTCGTATCCTTATTCCTTTTTTGTGCGATTGACAAAAGTTCGATCAAGACTCCAATATGAGGCTTAAAAGTACGAAAAGATAAAGAATTGATGTGAAAACTTATTGCATTCGTCCCTATCTGAGCAGATGAGGAGGGACCTTGTAATACACGCCGATCACGCGTCATAGATCACGATTATATATATATGCCATTCAAATTATTCTTTCAACGATATATTTATATTTTATTTCCACTTTTAGATGATTTTGCTATTTTCAGAACCTCATGATTACTTTGTTTTTAGAGCTTTCGCCACAAACGCCACAAACCATTGGTTGAACTACAAATAAGTATAAAAAAATTCGAAATCTGTTCGCGGGTTTTTAGAGGGCGGGCCTTTGAAGTCGGGCGTGACTTAAAAGTTGTGTCGTGGATAACTGCCGTAAATTTGGAGCTTTTGAGCTAAAACTTTTATAGGTGCTGGATACCCTTAAGAAATGGATACCCTTAAGAAATGGATATCCTTAAGAAATGGATATCCTTACGAACTCGGCTGGTATTGTATTTCAACCAAATGACTGAATAGCAAACTTTATATAGTAAAATATTATTAATAATAAGGTGCCTTTGGGAGACAGAGATATTTTAAAGTTAAAACCAGAAAGTTTCTGTTTGTTTTTTGAACAATAAACATTGAGATAAATAACTATTATCTCTTAATTTTCAGAAAACAAGAATTTGTTTGTTTATTTCTTCTTCATTAGAATTTGAAAATCTTTTCCTATTTTTTTAAAATAAATTGAAACTCTGTAACTTCCTTCATGAAACATTATCTTTTTCACGTTCTCTATCGTAACTAGAGTATTTTAAATAATGATTGTTTAATTAAGGGAAGATAAATATTTAAATAAAATTGTAATGTAGATCTTTTCTGTTGTCTCTAATTTTATCAGGAATTCGATTCCAATTGTGGATTTCTGAGGATGATTCGATTCATTGATCGTCCCCAACGGTTATTGATTATTGTCGAAGAATTTCTATTTAAGTTAAATGCAACAGAATTAAATAATAAAAAAGAATATTAGACAAAAGAACAAGAAAAAGATCTTCTGTCTCTACTTGTTTTAGTTCTTGTTCGACAAAAGCTCAACATGGACGATCCTTGAATTGTATCAGATCTTCAGCAATCGATCCAAGGATCATCCACAGTCAGAATCGAATTCCTACTAACGTTAGAGTCAACAGAAACTATTATAATTTGTTTTCAATATTAACTTCCCTTAATTAAAAAATAATTATTTAAAATACTATTAGTTACTATGAAGCCATTGACTATTGTTAATAAAAAAGATAGCGTCTGATTTAGGCAGTGACAAAAAAATTTAGCATTTTAAGAATGTGATACTTTTATATATAAATCTTTATTGCTAAAGTGACCTTATCTTGATCTGTTTAGAAGAAAAGATTATAAATCTATGTATAGGAGAAGCTTGACTTATTGAAGGGAACCTTTATAATGATTTGTTTCACTTTAGAGTTTATTTTTTGTCTCATTAGATAACATTTATGTCTTCTATTATTTTGGTTCGATTGACTTAGGAGACTGGTTTGTTGCCCTTGATTGTGCAGTGCAGAGAATGTTCCGGAACATCCTGGCATGAGTTCCTTCGCAGACCAGTCAAATTCATCTAAATAAGATATTCTTTTTGGAGTGAATATACAACGTTTGTCCAAAAGTTTTTTTTTCTTTGTTCAAGATAAAAATTGTTTAATAAAAGAAACCGTTCTAATTGGAAGGACATAGTTGTTTTTTTTTTGTTCCTTTTGAATCTCGTGGTCGGGAATCAATCAATGGTTCCTCCGTAGACTCTTGTAATTCTCTTTATTGCGATCCTATGATGCCACTGACTGACAAGTGACAAGTGACAAGTTGGGTTTCTCATTGGAATCATTTGGAGCTTATTTGGAAAAGATCTTGATTCATTTGAATGATTATTTCATTTGTCTTTTAGCAGAAAATAGAAAACGGACTAAATTCCATAAGAAAACCTTTAATAGGATCTTATTTCAAGGAAGTGAAGATGAAATTTGACAGTGACAATATTCTTACAACACATTAGAGTTCAACGTCATCACAAAAAGCAGTTCCGTGCTTTTCTATTTTTTTTACGTAGGATTATCAAACGGGCCTTTGCTTTTCAGTGATAAAAGCGTAGAATTTAATTTAATGACATTTATTTTATACCAGGATAAGCTCCTAGAGTTTCAACTAAATGAATCGATATAAAATAAAAATCCTTCAAATACCTTATCATTAGAATTATTTAATTTAAAATATCCGTTTAGTTATAATTTAGGCAATTGAACAAGACCAGACTAAAAAGCGACCTCTTTTTATAAATAATTTTATTTCAAAATCCACTTGCAATTGGAGAATAGTTTGTTCTAAGGGCATTTGGTTCATGACTCACCGTTTGAACCAGAATTAACCCTGAGCGAAATCTACTGCAATTCCACAGCTCAATTCACCATCGACATTTGGTCTAAATATCCACCCCCTCTCTTTATTCATAAAAGTATTGAATCCTCAAATACAAAGATTATTGCTTTGATTCCTTTTTTGATATAAGTTTTGAAACATTTACTAAAAACCTTAAATTATAAAATTCACAAAGACTCAGCTAAAAAAAAAAATCAAGTATAATAATGAAAAAGTAAGAATTATAGTAAAAAATAGACCATATACACAAAGGTCTATTTTTTACTATCATACGGAAATACACATGATGAATAAGTAAGAATTATATTTCGAATACGGTATAGTTTTAAAAAGATCACTTAGAACATTTTACTATTTTCCAAGGAATGTGTATAAAATAGTTTCCATTCGTTGATTATTCCACCATTTCTTTGTGAGTTCTCTCTCTCTCCAGGTGTGGCTTTCAGAGGAAGGCTGAAAAGGTATTCTTTGTCAAACGATTACATTCGGTTAAGACGATTCGGAACCACAGTCAAGCGTTTTTCAGGTGTGGCTCAGGAACCCCAATCAGATCTAAAGGAAAGTCGGTCTAAAAAGGAATTATCAGACGTTACAAAACAACAGTGATTAATAATTCTTCAATGAAAAAATAAAAATGATAAAAGAATAATTCACAGTTAATAAATAAATAAATAACCCTCTTTAAGAAAAGAAATCGTTCTTAAAACGGAAACGCTAGCAGCTGAATCACATAAGGTTTTTCAGTGATTGTCTTTTTTTTTTTGGTTTTTCTCTCAAAAATGAAGAATGGAATTTTTATTTTAACTATTTTCCATTAAAAGCTAAAGAAAAAAAAATAACTCGTCAGCCTGAATAACGTAAAGCCCTGTGCAAGGGCTTGAAAACCGGTTTCTGTAATGTAATGTATACAAAATTCCTTTAATATATATTTTTTTCAAATTTTAAAATGTTATACTATAGAAAACTGAAAGGGTGGATATCGATTGTACCTTAAATACGTTAATGATTTTATGAAATAATATATGTAATAAAATAAATAATGATCAACTGCTTCTAATTGACTGATTTCAATGATTTTACATAACAATTAAAAAAACATAAATTATATAGGCCTACATCAAATGTGATGAAACGTTGAAGAATAAACGAGCTTGAAAGATAATATATAAATTGTTGATTGAAATAAATTGGGAAATAAAAAGCAGTTTGTTTTACAGAGAAAGGTTCATTATAAAATTACGAAAAATGATGGAAAATTCAATATCTACAGATACTTTAAGTGAGAATTACAAAATGCATAAGATGAGTTTATCAGTAAACGTACATCTACAGCTTTTTCTGTTCCTAAACATGAAATGGATTCTTAAATATCTTAAACTTCTTTAATTCTGCAGAACTTCAACAACTACACAATATTTCGAATTGAATTAAAGAAGCTTAAGATATTTAAGTTAAATATTACTTTATTTATGAGGAATTGGAATGGATTCGTTCTAAACAGTGGGAATCAAACGAATCACTTACGTCATTAATAAACGCAGATGTTGTAATTTGCGACTTCAGAGTCTCAGTTACAATAAAAAACAAATCCATTTTAAAGTCGTTTGATAGAGACATTTGCTAATCGTTTAATTACGAGTCCTTACAAAGCAACTGTAATGCAATATTTCAATTATGAGAATAGTCTCAATATAATGACATATTGATGTTATTAGCTTCGAAATAAATAAATGTTTCGTTTTCAAATAAAACAGAACGAATAATGATTTGTAACTTGTCAGGCAGAGTCGTGTGGTTTGTTGATATATAAGTTTATTACCATTCTTGCATAAACGAGGCAGGAATTTAAAATCCAGGTCAGGGATTTAATTCTAAAAAATCGAATTATTTCTAGGCTTTCGTGAGATGCTATTGGATGATTCACGGATGCAGTTTGTAGATCGGACACAGAACAATGATGAATTTATAATTTCTCAAATGAGTCGAAATTTAACATGATACCTTACTGTTTTTAATTTATTTAAAGCCTTGATTAATTTTAACTTTTATAACAACACTTGCCGAATCGTATTAGTTTCTCAATGAAAATGTTATCAGCGATAGAACTTCAATTCTGCTGTATTTTTGATAAACTAAAGACTGTTCTTAATATTTATGTTTTCTTATTTCTCTTCCATTCATCGTTTTGATTAGTTTCATTTTGTGGTATTTACACTACCATCTTAAAATTCGTTGTAATGATTGTTTAAGAAGAATTATCACAATTAAAAAACTGTTGTACTAACAATAATACAGATTGACATTCTTTATCCGAACTTCCAAATCCTAAAAGTTGTAAAAACAAAATGTTGTTGTTTTTTTTTTTTGTTTTTTTTTTTCTTTTTAAATTTAATGACACTTATGAAAGTGATTGTTTAACTTCATTGCTGCGAAGGTGATCATCCAAAAGAGTTAAAATAAATTTAAGTAAAAAAAAAGTAAATCAGTTAAAGAAGATGAAGAAATGCTAACATTGATAACAGCTAAACCCCTGTTGCTCACTTGTTGAATGACAAAGAAATTGCTGAAATGGTGTTGAATCAAGATAAGTAGAAGGATATCGGTGATGAACACGTGACAGAAAATCCCTCCCTGCCGAGGATGTGGAAATGTGTGATCAATTAACTGGTGGTCTTTGAACAATTGAGCAGAGATTAGGGAAGTTGACTTAATTAAAGAGGGAAACAAACCGATGTTAATGACACAGATGGAAGTAGTGTTTTCAAAAACTCAGCTCTAGCAATCCTGAATCTATCTTCCGATGTCCAATTCCAATATGCTGACGACGATGACATCACTTATGTATCTCAATCACAACCAGATGTCACGTACTGATTCATCAAAATATGAAAATCTACAAACTAATTACAGATGATATGTTGGACGTTTTACTAAATGTTTTCCTTTCAAATAATAATGTACTTTAAATAGTTAGTTTCACTATTCCTTTACCAGCTCATTTCTATACAAATCAGTTGTGTTTCTGTCCTATGTTCTGAAATCCGGAAAATCCCAAATTCCGAAACATCTGATTCAAAAGAATTTTGATAGAAGTTTTGTGAATCCATAGTTGTAGCATTTCGAATATAATGGTTGATTATATTCAACAATTGCTAATCAACTCTTGCTAATCAGTTAGAGTTAATATTCAAATAGAATTCTCATAATCCTATTCAAATAAATAAATTGCTTTTTTATACAAAAACTATGTCATTTCTATTCCTGTGAATGTCAGAAACTGAATTTAAAAAATCAAATAATGTCCAGAATTGGTGACAGTTCCTAGAAAATGGTAATGGGAGTATTTTCATTCGTTGAATAAAGAATAAATAGTGAGGTTGTTTATGTCTTCTGGGAAATTTGTTGATAGTTTGAGAATAATTTGTCTCTTTTTTTTATCAACTAGACCATCTCCCGTGTACAGATTGTTCATTATAGATATTTGAAGAAGAGATTTATTTAGATGGATGTTGGTTGATATAGATGTTAAATGAAGATCATAGCTTATATACGATACTCCTCGCGACGAATTGATTGTGACTATTCTTTCGAGTGAAGATAACCAAATTCTGATGACTTGTGAATCTAGACAAATTTTCCTCTTTGGCGGAGACTTCAGACAAATTTTACCTGTAGTCAAGAATGGCCGAGATTACGACATTATTACAGTTCTTTGAAAAGATCTCATCCTTTCTCTCGTTGTCCATTTCGATACTAATTGATTATCGATGATAAAACGATGGTTTATATGAGATAATCCAAGAATAATCGATTCCAATGAAAGGGGTTAAAGCAACATTTTGAAGTTTTGAAGACTCTTTTCAAGCATAATAAAATCGGAATAAGTACAACAAAACAAAATAGTTGGAAGCTTAAACAAATTTCAAAAACACGTGAATCAATAAGTTTAGTTGTTTTTACAAAAAGATATTAGTAAGGTACAATTCAATTATTAAAAGTAATAATAAGAAGAAAATAAAATTTAAGATAATCTAACAAAACTCGATTCCAAAGAAAGCAGTTAACGCATTATTTTGAAGTTCAATAATGCTCATTTTGAATTTGTCGACTTCCTCTTGACAATAAAAAATGAAAAAGCGTTTTCCATTGTTGCACTAACATTGGGGCACAACAACAACACAACAATTGCGGAGATATAAGTCAAAAAACAATATGAAAAGAGTTGTAGTCCTTATGGCCTAATGGGTAACACATCCTACTTCGGATCAGAAGGTTGCAGGTTCAAATCCCGTCGCGGAAATTTCATTGTAAAAATTATTTCTATTTTCCATTCGCACAGAAAATTGCGCCGGACTGACAGACACACAGACAGACAGAGAAATAAAAGATTTTAGTAATATAGATTTTTTGTGTCTCAGCTGTAGCTAGAACGCTGGAAGTTATGTTTTTTAAACAGAATTTTTTAATGGAATCTAACAATTGATTGAAGAAGTGGGTGGTGTTTAATTGTTTTATTATTTTACAAACCTGTAGTTAAAATGAAAGAGACAAACATCCATTGATACCTACAAGAAATCGGTTCCTTTGATTGGTTGTAATTCTTATTTCCATTTCATAGAATCAATAGAAAAGTAAAAATACCATTGAAACAAATGAGAAGCAATTGTTTGTTAGAAGAGAGAACTTTATATAAATCTATTCAGTAACTAATAATTTTGAATTTGCTTTTTTTTAATTGGTTGAAACATTTCGTCTCTTGCTTCTTTTTTTCTTAAATTCAAGATTACAGACCATTTTAAGATTAGAAAGTTTAGTAATAATAGGACAGAATTTTTTTTAATAGTTGAATAAGTAACATTTGTTTAAAAATAGTAATAATAAACCACCTGGATAAAAAACCGACAATGTATATGATTTCGAAATCTCTACTAAATAAAAAACAGTAAATGGCATTCAGTTCATTCGAGGGAATTTCTTCAATCGATAAGATGTAGTCGACCCAAATGATAAGAATATTGTTTGATCAGTGAAGAGATGAAGATTGTTCTGCTTCTGCAGTCCATGAACATTCTAATAGATTCTAGTATTATATTGCAGTGCAGAAAGTCGAAACAGACAATTTCTTTGTCAATATTTTGACTTATACCTCTTCGATTTTTTTTTCTTAAAACTTTATAAAAAAAACTGTACTGATCCATTTTCTCACGCACTTTCGGGATATTAAAATTTCAAATAGTGAACCTTCTAAATATAATCCATCAGATACTTGGAACTTTCATTATTATTATCAATAAAAATGAAGGACAGAAGCTTTAGAAAAGTAAGCCTTACACTTCCTGTAACTCGACTGTCAACTTCCATGTACTGTTGTAGGTACTTGTACCATGTACAGTAGAGCCCCGATTAGCCGCGGAATTGGGTGGCAAGGGTAACGCGGATAGTCAAAATCTCGGATACCTCGAAGAAAGACTAAAAATGAGATGTAAACACGAAAAAAAATATTTCAGCATAAAAACTACGTTTTATTCCAAAAAAACATAATATGCAAAACTTTTAAAATATGTACAGTACAGCAGAAACCTTTCTGCAGAGCAAGAGCCTGCCACTCATCCATAAATTCCGAGAAGGCCTATAGGATTACGATGCACAATAAACCTGTCAGTAATTTTCGACCTTCGCACTGTAGGGCCTATTGTACTGTCCCTGTTGTTGGCTTGGATTAAAATTGGTTTTTTTGAGGTTCGTAATTAAAAAAAAAATTTCGCGGCACTCGCGGATAATCGGGGCTCCCATGTACTTCCATGTACTGATGTCACGTGGTTGCTTTGACTTATTCGTTGAAATGAAAGTCACACACACACTCTTGTTTCTGCAGCAAATTCTACTCATCTCGTGAATATTTAAAAAAAGTCATTAAAAAAAGAAAGTACATGTTTAACATAGTGTTTATATCAGTGGTTCTACTGCTAAGTTTTCTTTTTTCTTCTGCACCTTTGGAGTCTGAGAACAGAAACTTAGATTCTTGTCTTGTATGAAGTGAAAGTGCAATGAAAGCGTTTTAGAATTAAACTTACTAATAACGAAATAAGAAAAAAAAAACCATCATGAAGGAATATTCTCTCAAAATACTGTAGTTGAGAGAATATAGGTGAAGTATTATCTGTGTAGCAGATGAAAAAGTTATAATTCTAATGAAGTTCTAATATCTCTGTTGGAAGGTTTTCTTTTGACTCATTTAGCTTTTCACAAACTGCAAAACATGATGAAGATTTATTATTTGGATCACCTACATTTTCTCGATAATTTCCTCAACTCAAATCAAGTCATTATTCAGTCAGAAGTGATCTTCTTTACGTCCACCTGTTCACCTCTTTTTGTCTTTTTTTACTCAAACTTATTAATTGACCCAATTGTGCTTCTTTTTTTTTTCTGCTTCATTTATCATCAAGGCTTTTTTTTTTTTTGTTACTCTTCTGAGATCGTTTTAAGTTTCCATAAAAATCCTGTGGCATTGGCCTGAAACTGACCCAAGTCTTAACTAATAATAAGACGGATGTTAACTAGTTTTTTTTAAAGGCTTCAGTTGACATCGTAGTATAAATGTCACACAACTAGAATTAATCAAACGGAACCATTCAGAGCTACTTCAAAAATGACTTAACTTTTTGTTTTACATAATTTTTTCTCTAACAGTGTTTAATTTTGAAAGTGACTACCATGATTAACAGGAATATAATTTTGTAAGATATTTTTCAGAATCTAAAAATACACTTATGAATAGAACTGAAAATAAAGCTACTCCACTTTATTTTTGTGAATGGATTCTAATCTCAGTAATTCCATTAATCTTGTGAAATTAACTTTTCCCCTCTTCACTTTTTTTCATAAGACACTGAAGACACTTTCCATGAACAAGTAATTTCTTAATTATAAGGTTTATTTTAGTGCAATTGTTTATTGAATAATAATGCTGTGTACTTTGGTCATTTTGTTTAGATGATGGTACAACGTATTCTGTTTTTGTGATCAATTGAGGTCAGGCCACCCCTTCACACACACACACCGAAACGAATCGCAATGGACTTCACAACTGACCTGATTTCAAACTTGATTTCGCTAACTTTTGTTAATTTATAAAACAAAACCCCTTCTAAAAATAGAAATACAACAGAACAAGATAAGAACTACACAGACTTAAAAGTGTAAAAGAGACAATGTCTTTTGTAAAACTAATTTAAGAAATCAGACTTGAACTGATTTAAAAAAAAAAAATCCTTTAATAAAATCCACTTCTGAAATCGTAAAAATTGGCATCAAAATTTACAGTTTAATGACTCAGTTTTTGTTTATATCATTCTAATGTTTCTATATTTTTTTATTGAATCGATTTGTGTCTCTTAGAAGTTAAAATAACGAATTCTCTTTTCCAATTTACAGAAATCAGTTTTTTTTTTATGTTTTCTTCCATAGACTTCCAAAAAAAACTTCTCTCTACAGCACTTATCAGACGATCCATCATTTTCTCTCTCTCTTTAAGAAATTTTCAATAACTTTGAGATTTTATCCTCATTCTGGTGGTCATTTCAGTTTTACTTTAGGAGATCGTAGAAAGACCGTTGGATATCATTAATTTTTCTTTTCCTTTTGTATGTTTTCCAATATTGCCAATGAAGCTCCTGTTGTTGTGTGGGACTGGTTTGGCAAGTTCCCTTGAACGTCACCAGAGGGACACTAATTAACCTACATTATTCGAACCATGACTATGTTTCATAATACCACTTTAAAAAAAAAATCTTTCCAATTACATAAGAACTCCACCATAAATAACTTATTATCCGTATAAAATAAAAAGAAAATTCCATGGAATCTAATATCTGTTAAATGTAAAAATTTATTATAAGATTGGTCATTCTTTTGCAAAAACACTAAATCTTTAATAGAAATTAAAAATCTGCATTTTTTTTTTGGACAATATAAAAAAAACAAGCCGTAATTATTTCTAAGAATAAATAAAAAAAAAAATAGTTTCCACGCGAATGAAAATGAACTAATTAAGATGAAAATTCATTTCAGTACAATACTGAAGCCTCCCCCCCCCCCTAATAGTTAACTAAAGATCAAGTAAATATCGTAAAAATGAAGTCTATATTAGACAATGATGTCCATAGGTAATGTTTAGTCCTTCCTGATTATCACAATAGAATTGATAAAGTCTTAGAAAAATTAAAATAAAGAAAGAGAGAAAGAAAGAATTTTTAATTTATGGAAACCGTTTTATAAGTTCTGTTATTAAATATCTACACAATTTATTAAAAATATACCAAGAAGATTTTTTTTTCATTTTTTTCTTCACCTTTTGTCTAAATTCCTTCAATTGGACCTTTTCTAACGAATGAAGCAGAAACTGATTTTAAAATGATTATTTTTGAATATTAATGATTGAACTGAATGAAACAAATTCAATACTTGGTTATTTTCCTCATAGCAACACATTTATTGATTTAAATTTGCATAAAATTCAAGTAGATCACTGTTGGAAAATGGTAGATTATTGATTTATTAAAATTTTTTTTGAAGGTGGAATGTTTCATTCAAAGCAGAATGGTTTAGTTACAGTTTTTGTAAATCGGAAATGGGTTGAAAATTTTTAATTAACATTTTTTAAAAGACGGTTCTTTAAATGTTACCAAAAAAGTGTTGCTTTCATGAAAGGGAACAATTCATGCCATCATTAGAAGAACAGAAGAATTGACAAGAAATTCAAAGTGAATGAGTAAGATTAAAAAAAAAAAAAATTCACGAAATGTATAAACCTACAAAACAAACAATGGACTCACTTATGGCGCTAGAGGTTCATAAAATTCTCCAAAAAAAAGTGCTAATTGAATTTTGGTTACTGGAGTTTCTAAGTAAGAATATAACGGAGATACTGTTCTCTAGTTGTAAATTAGTTGCTCTACTGCTGTTGTAGTTTGTAAACAAAAGCTAAAATGTAACTAAGAAAAGTTCAATTTAACATCATTAGAAAATCTCAGATCCCTAAATCTGACCACTTAACTTAATTATTATTTGTTAATTCAAATAGGCTTTTACTTCAATTTACTTATGGAATTTTACTTCAAGAAAAATCTCCCTTCTTCCAACTTTTCTTTCCTCATGTCTTTTCTTTCTTGTCTTAACCGTACTAATAGCTATTTATAAGAAAGCCACTTTTTTGTGATGCCACTGGTCTATCTTCTTAAATGTTTCAGTTATTAAAAGAAATTTCTTGCATTATTTCGCCAAATACATTCCTACATAATATATTATATTCAACTGAATATGTTCCGAAAATCATGTTTTTTTTTTTAGTTTGGTTAAGTCTTATTAGGTGTGTTCGCATAAAGTCTCCTAGACTAAATGTACAATTGTTATACTTATTAAATATACTAGAAAATAACTAATCGATTTATCATCTGCAATTAATTCAGTATTTTTTTCCGTACGAATAGTTACATATCAATAGAAATGAGTTACATTAAAGCTCTCCTTTGTTGCACAAAATCTGAAAAACAAAAGGACATTCGACTGGTCTAAGTCCGATCAAAGGACCATTCTCATCTTTGCGAAATGAGAAAATTTTTGTTGTAAAGAAGAAATTGTGCTGTTTTGTGAAAACTACTTCTTTTAGAACTAATGAACACCGGCTGTGTGATGTGAGTTTCTAGTTTTAAGTTTTTGTTTAATTGTTATTTGCTTTCAAAGACAATTGTCAAATATAGTATAATATCCAATGTACTTGTTCTTAGTGAAGTACTACCTTCTGGGCATTTCTTTAAAATATAATGTCTCTCTGTACCAATAACTTCTTCTCCAGAAGAGAAGCTAATAAAATATCCAAGAGACCACAGGATTTTCTTCTAGGAGCCTCTGTAAGCTTGGTTTTTCCTAATTCTCTTCTATCTGAAAAGTATTTATCTGAATTCAATATTTTGCTTCTGTCAGTTCGTTTCGATTAATTTCGGCTATTTTATTTTATTTTAACTATAAAATAAATTCTAAATTTGTTTTGAAATAAAATCTTGTAGATTCTTGGGAGTTTATCTTTCATTTGATCGAAGAATAATAAAATTCAAGCATCAAATATTAAAATCAACCTTCAATGCACAAAAAACAAGAAACCATAATTCAGTGTTCTTAACTTATGATCCGCGACTTCCAAGTTTTATATTGTAAGATGTAATTATTGATGCTTTATGGTTGGTAGGAATAAATAAAATAAAAACCCGAAAACTACGACTGCTCAGGGACTGGATCCAAATGGATTTTTTTTTTTCCCGGATTTTTTGAGTCTCAGGCAGTAGTTTTAAAATTCAAATTTTGGATGAATAAGAGATGCCCAGATGAATTTTGACAGTTTATTCGTTAGCAAGTAAAGCATGCTTCATTTCTCAAAACGAGCAGTTTTAAAGAAAAAGAAAATCAATACCGACAAAGATGTATAAAAAGTTTCACCACCAAAAAAAAAAAAGCGTAGAATGCTTGAAATCAACTTTAATGAACAATGTAAAAAAAAGAAAAGGTAAATAAATGAAAGCGTATTTACATGCGAGTACATAAACTAAAGCCCTCTAAATTTTAAAAGTTTGTTGAAAAATTATCGGATGGTCGCGTTTTCTGACATCCGGATATCCGTACTTTTGCTATATTTAGAAAACGATGAATAGAAGCAGCGCTATTCTTTAGTTAAATTCCAGTCTTCGTTTCTGAATGTCAATAATTCATCCAATTCATGCATTTCTTTTAAATTGATAATAATTTTAAATGATACACATTATGCTTTCTCTAGAATTTCTACGACAAATAAACTCATTGTTATTATTATTATTATTATGTAAAAGTTTGAAACCATGGGTTTCCCCAGCAAAGACAATATGGCGGGTCAAGGACCAAAGCACACATTACCAAGTGTAAAATAATGTGCAAGAATGTGGTTAGGGATGTGGTTGTGTCCATAAATTTCCTAACTATGCGAGTGGTATTGAGTATCACAGTCTTCTGGAGTTGTGCGTAAGTGTTTTTGTGAAGTCCTAGTGTGCTGTGGTGCCATGTGTGAGGCACCAGACCAGTGGCGGACAGGACGATGGGTACAACACGTACTCGGTCCTGCCTCCACTGCTTCTGGAGCTCGTGTGCTAGATCAGTCTATTTACTGATCTTGTCTACGTGAGTTTTCTGCATGTTCTCGCTGATAGGCACTGCAATATCAATGAGATAGGTGTATTTGTTGATCTTATCAACAAGTGTGATATCAGGTCTGTTGTGATGTATGGTTTTGTCTGTATGACTGGGGCGGTCACAGTACAGCTTATGTGAGGGTGACTCTAACACGCTTTGTGGTGTGTACTTGTAGTACGGGACCGTGTTCTTAATAAGTGAGTGTTTGTGTGCTAGCTGTTGATGAACGATCGACGCTACCTGATTGTGTCGGTGGAGGTAATCTGTCTGGAAGAGAAGGGGACAGCCTGATATTATGGGGTTGATCGTCTCATACGTAGTGTGGTATTTCCTGCATCAGTCGTCCTGCGTATTTGGAATGTTTTTCTGGAAGTTGCGTGTGGGGACGACTTGGTCCTGTATCGCGATCATGAACCCTTCGGTCTCCCACACAGCTCACCACTCGTCAGCCATCTGTTCCATGTCGACGTGAGGTTGGCTGAGTTCGTGGCGATATCTGCCATGGAGTTCCTTACGAGCCCATGATTCATGCAGCTGCTGTGTGTGTGCTGAGTGTCGGGGGTGGTAAGCGTTGGATAAGGGTTTTCGAGGTCTAGATGATGAGTTGTGTATGTCAGCCTTCACAATGGCTAAGTGGAGTGAGAAGTGTTATGCTCTTTGGTGGAAGTGTTCCCTAAGTGTTATTATTATTATTATTATTATTATTAGTAGTAGTAGTAGTAGTAGTAGTAGTATATAATAACTTAACAAATATTAATAATTTCGATCTATTTCAATATAATTCCACTGTCACTAAAATCACCAAATACTGAAGTCATATCTGAGCTTTAATGATGAAATTATTAACGGAAACCTTGAAATGTCAACATCTGCAACTTCATGGAAAAATCTAATTATATTATGCTCCTGTAAATACAAAGATGTATATTTAAATTTTGGACCTATAATAATTAAAATGTACAATTGATAATCATAAAATATTCTTTAAAGTAAAAAATAATTAGTAAAAAGGGGACTGATAATAAAATTCTTTGTAGGTTTGAAAAACAAATTTCCAAATTGTGCTCAATCATTTTTTGGATATTTGAAAAGTTTGATTAAATGTTTTTTCTATTTATAATTATGTTGATTTTGCAATAACCTGAATCATTTGATTTTATGTTTTTTTTTAAGTCGTTATTTGTAAAATTATTTTTTTAAAGTGAATATTAAAGCAAAATTTCTAGTTTTTTTATTGTTTGTATTTTTTTTGGTTGATATTTTTTTTTTAAGAGATGCTGTTTTCTTAATCTCTTTTATTATTTTTTGAAGGATGTTCATATTTTTATAATGTGTACAGAACTTAATAGTGCTATTATGAATAATAATAACTTTGAAAAATTATAATTATTATTCAACCAATAATAACATTAATTTACTATTAAATCGTTTAGCGTTTTTGTTTTTAATTTGTCCAATACTTATTGAGTAAGAAAACAAACTTCATGTATTCTTTGATTTAAATTTATTGATGGTTTAAAGTATTCTATTGATTCTGTTTAACGCTTTGAAATGCACTCTTTAGAAATCCTCTTAAAAAAATAACAGAAATCGGAACATAAACACTTTTGCAGAAACTACATTCTTTGATACAGTTTGTTTGGTCATCGAATATTTAGCGTCATTTTTGTTCTTGTTGTTGTTGAAAACTATTGAAATTTGGAGATTTTTTCAAGAAATTCCACAAATACAAGCAATAACTAATAGAAAAATAATAGAATTTGTTTATTAAATTAAACCACTAAAAGTGATTGAAATATAGTTGAGCAAAAACAAATGGAAAAAGCATAAATATAAAAAGGGAATGGATTATAAAATTACCAGAAGAGCATTGAAGACTGGAGGAGGTTCTCCAAAAAAGAAAAACCCTTCGGAATGACTCTAGATTTAACAAAAGACAATCTTTCAGCATACACTGCATTGTTATAACTTAAGAGAGAGATTAATTCGCAAAAGACTCAACAATATCAAAAAGATATTGGAAAAGATCTGTACAAAATACAGTTGAATCAACAGATTAAAGAACTAGAATTTAAGAATCACAATATTGTGGTTATGGCTGATACGTTCTTTTGTAGAATCTTTTTTGTACGATTATATTGATGGGTCTAAGAAAATTTACATAGTGAATATAAACTGAAAGATCAAAGAAAAACATCTGAAAATAACATCAACAACATTTGGACGTAATGGACTCGTCCATTGCAAAATGCAATAAAACATGTCAGTGTAAAAGATACAGATATGTCAGTGGAAATGATCAAAAGACAGAGGAGCTGAAAGATTCGTTTCGTAGAATCAGAGGCCTCGACTAAAGGAAGATCGAGAAGTGTTCGAAGTACAAAAAAAAAAAAACCATGATGAAGAAAAAAATCGTTTCCTTATGATCAAATGGAAGTTCATTTTCCTGATCGCTGTCACTAAGTTATCGTAGCGTTACTGAAGTAAGAATAAACAGTAGTTAGAAATGAAGAACGTTCTTCACGAATTGGTCAGAGATAGATGGATTTTCTAGTACATATCATGTTTGTAACAAATGAAAAGAAAAATGAAAGTTCAGCAATTTCTTTGATTATAAGAGGAATTAATTCAAAATTATAATAAATAAAGAGAAAGATAATTTCATTTAATATTAATTCCAGAAAGTTGAAATTCTTCATTTGATTGCTTTCAAATTTCTTATTAAATTTGAATATAAAAAAATCTATAAAATTTAGATCAGATTCCGCGTTTTTGTGAAAGAAAAAAAAAAGGAGTGAAATGTTGAGTTGCCAGAGAATCTTCTCAGTGATTAAGGTGATTGCAGAGAAGGTCATTGATTAGGAAGGAGGGGGCGGGGGACTATCAATTGATAATGAGCTGAATCCATCTCAAGAGGAAATTACGGCCTAAATCAATAACTTTCCAAAGTAGTTCAACAATTAATGCCTGCTGCACATGTTGATATAATAATACCTGTTTGTGTTATTGTCTATAATACAGGGTGTTTCAAAAATACACGGCATAATTTCAGGTATGTATTTCCCACATGTAGACAATCAAAATAGTTCATTACAACATATGTCCGGAAATGCTTCATTTCCGAGTTATGGCCTTCACAACATTGAAAATCACCGGAACGTTTTTCGTTCCGCCGGTCGTTGCCATTACAGAAGATGTTCAAAAT
>JAFIDM010000003.1:2025583-2037804 GCA_023159025.1 Thereuonema tuberculata | reverse complement strand
GTGCGTATAGCCCTTAACTAAGTTTAATTACTCTGATGTAATAATGTTTGTAAATATCTTTTACTTCTATTTTTATAATTTACGTAATGATTTTATAAAGTACATAATTAATACATTTCTATTATTGTATTATTAATATATAAATGTAGTAATGTACAATTTTATTTTTTTGTTGAATATATAATCGCAAATCATTTTTTTTTTCATCGTAGTTTGTTACATTAAAACTTGGTATTTTAATGCAAATATTAGAGATGAGATTAAACCTTGACATACATCAATTCTTATTAGATTCAGAAATTAATGGTCCCGGAAGATGTATTTGTTGCTTCTTCATCCATATACAATGATTTGGATACAATCCCCACAGGAAACATCAAGTTGACATCATTGTGACATCTCGGTATCAAAAAGATTTCAGATGTAATCAAAAAAGCCGTCTGCTCTGTTTCTTTGTTGAGTAGAATTCATGTAAAGCCTAAGTCTAATATTTTGTATTTGTTTTAAAACTTATTCAGGAAAAATGGCAAAAAAAATAAAATAACTGTTCAGATTTCAGGAAGTTTCTTTTTAAAAGAGATTTTGGAATTTTATAAGATTTAGGAAATTTCTAAAAATTTTCATTAAAATTTTAAATTTCTGGTCTTAGTTTTAGCACAAGAAGAAAGATTTATATTTAAAAAACTGAAATGTCCGTGTTTTCGACTTTGGTTTTTCCGGATAAAAATGCTTGGGATGACAAAAAAACCAAAAAATCCTAGGAAAACTTTTATTTTTTTTCCCCCCTTATCTTAGATGACATTTCTATCTCATCTCTTTCAAACTCTTTCGATGCTAAAAAAATTGTTATCGAAGCTGACAGTGCTGGTTTTTAAGATTGATTGTTGATAGATTATTTATTTGTATCTTATATCGGATATTGTCTCAGACATTTAACTTATGGGCGCATCGTTGTCTCTTTAGTCCAAAAAAACCAAAAAATAATCCTAATAATGACTTTCTTCAATTTGAAAATGATAAAAGAGCGACTATGACTGTACTGCGGCAGAAACAAATCACGTGGACAGCAAATAGAAGAAATGACAGACAGGGGAGCAAAAGCTACACCAATTTGGTGCTCTGACAAAAACAGTAAAGAAAGAAAAGAAAATATGAAACTACAGATTAATTAACTTTTCTTCTAATTTGTAATTTCTGGTTCAAGATTAATGTCAAATCAATAAACACATAAATCAGAAATGTTAATACGCGAATATTCAAAAAGAAAAACCAATGTTGGTCTTATTAATTAAGAAATGGCTGCCTTTTTGTTGTTTTTGTCTTTTACTCAGGATTAATTATTAAGCATCAGATAGAAGTAATAAACTTGCAACAAAACGAATGATCTGAGAATGTTGCTAAAAAAAAAAAAATTATCGACACCAAAATAAATAAAAATAAAACTGAAACGAAGCTCTATTGGCAGCATTCAGTTTTCTACTAAATAATGAGATAATTATTTAAAAAGAATAAGTTACATTTTTCTTTATTATTTTAATTAGTTTCCGGTTGTCGAAAGAAACGGAGATAACCCGGAAACGAGAAAAGTTCATCTACAGCCTCTTAGCGTCATAAATCCATCACCAAAAAGAATCAATCATTCGAAGCTTTCGAAATTAATGAATTAAATCCACTAATGAAGACTAAAAGGCATCTTGACTATAAATAACCTTTCTATTGAAGTAAAGCATTTTTTCCTTCTGTTAGTGCCAGAAGATCGGTTTCGTGACAACCACGATGCAATGTCTTTCTTTATCTGTTATTATTCACCACCAGGGGAAGCGTGTGTGAGAACGACCTTCGCTACCTCAAATACCTTTCAGAAAAAATCGAAACGTCCTTTTCTATCTCTCTTTTTAATTCAATCACAATCAAAAAATTACGAAATCCTAATAAATTTTCATTTTTTTTGAAAGGTTGTAATTAAGCTAAGCTATTCTGTCCAATCCCATAATTATAAAATACACCACAATTATTCGATCAGATTAAACAAAAAGTTCAAGAATTGATTTTAATAATTTTAACATTGGAAGGTGATTTTAAAATTTGAAATCTGAAAAATTTGACAATCTCTAGAATCATCAGCGAACACCCACAAATTATTAAAATAAGGAACATTGTACAAGATGGAATAGAATCCAAAAAACACAATTTTTTTTTACTCAATCTATGGAGAGCATTCCATCTTGTAATAAATCCTACAGGAAATCTACAATACCTAATGGACTGTTCGCTGTCAGTCTTTTGTACTATGGTCAAATCGATGTTAATAATTATTATTATTATTATTATTATTTATTTAAAAATGATAATACAGTACAGTCTCGTTAAGGACAGAGAAATCCCTATCAACGAGTTCTGGCAATTAAGTAAGAACAATTTTACATTAATTTTTAAAATAAAATCAGTAATAATAATTAACATCTTTATCCAACAGTAATATCTATAAGAGTCATTAATATAGTCATTAATAACATTCATAACAACCAATAATTATTATAAAAGTGATTCATGAGATTTATACAATAGATTTTAGATTCGTATATCAACATATAATTTGCAGTGATAATAAGAGTTTTTTAAAATAGTTATTAATAATAATAATAATAGAAACTTTATACTTATAAATTTTGAATAACATTCCTCTTTGCTTTCGCTATTTCTGTTTTTTTTTTGTTTTGTTTTTAATGAGATACAAAATGTTACTGTCATAAAATGTATGCGGTATAATTAATTATATCTCTCATATTTAATATTCTTGTGAATCCTAATCATTATTTTCTTTCCCTCAAGTGTCTTAAACTACGGGTATTATTCTTTCTGTGAAGCATTACACTTTACAAGAAGTGGAAAACAAAAAAACTAAAACATAAAAAGTATGTATAGTACGAAATAAATAAATAAAAAAGGAAATAAAATAAGAACCTTTATTTTTATTTTACTTTCTAACCTTTTTGCGTACAGTTCTCGAGCCACCCAAGCACCTTCGTGACTCAACTTCGACTTATTTCACAGACAAAAATAAAAAAACAAATAAATCCACCACTCAAAGATAGAAATAATTTATTTGAAAGAAAACATAAAACAACTATTTAACGATGCTTCTCTTCATGTAAAAAAAGAACTAAATATAAAATCTGAATATAGCTTTAAAGGAATATTATAAATCAAAATTAAATTAAAATTCTAACTTAACAACTTTAATTTGTAATAGCTAACAGGCTATAAATATGAAGAAAACTGCGCATTACCTCATCTAAAAGATAAATCTATATTATTAAAGAAAAGTTGATTTTTCTTTTCTGGCTCTATCTCCTCCGAAACCATAAGACACAGAAATATAAATAAGGGGGCAAATGTTATTGAGGATGCCTACACTCCATTTTTATCTGCGTGGGTCAACCGGACGTCACGAGGCTTCGATGTAATAATGTAAGCTTCGATGACTGAGTTTTCCTCAGAGTGCATCAAATCATTTGCTCCAAATCAGACATTGACCAAAGACAGAATTTGCTTTTAATTTAACTCCTGGCGAAGGTTCAAGGGATTGAGCTGAACGAATTTCATCCAAGGTTAGAAAATCCCTCCTCGAAGCTTTCTTTGTTTATTTAATTATTAAGTTGAATTAAATTGTCATCAAATGTGGACTAAGAAGAGTAGCTTCGTAATACTACGGCCACAAATATTGAAGATGTACTAGTTGCAACCAGTGAAATATTCACGGAAGTAAAACACATTCTATATTTTTGAAATACCGTGACATTTTTCAAAAACACAAGATTGAAAAAGATGTTCTAAGCTCATTTTTTAAAATGAATAAAATGCATAAACCCTGCTGCATTCGATCTATTTGTAGCAGACATTTATACATTCAATACAAATTCTACTTACAGATTTTGTCATTTATTACCGAGACCTTCAAAATAAGCTATCATTCTCATGTCTCCGTCACATTTTCAGCATGATGGTTATAATTTCGTGCTTTTCCTTGTTGAATATTTCTTGTTAGTTGATTGATGAATATAAAGATCTGAAAACTTTTAATACTATTTTTCAACATCTAGATTGATGAATTATTTAATTCTCAAAAATCTCTTTATACACGATGTTTTGTGTATAAACATTATTATTGTTCAATTTTAATCGTTCATAAAGTTTTCCTTGGAGACTTGTTTCGGAGATATTGACTTTTAAACATTTACCTTAACCAATACTGGAATTCTTCCTAGATTTCTTTGCTGAACTTGTGCTACGGCAATTATATAGCGCCACAGCGCTGACCGAAAGACCATCGTTATACGATTCTTGATTTTTTTAATATAAACATGCTTTCCTGGCACTTTCGACGAAAAAAGTTAACCTTCTGCCCTAAAAGTCGCTTTGTATCACTTACATCAAACCCTACTAATAACATAATTTGTAGAGAATAACTTTATCTAAATGTTAACAAGATTCATGGGCTTCTGTTGTCGGCCCCCGGCCCCCCCTCTATCAATTCTCAGAATATCGGCTATTATTCAGAGCTAAGGGTTGGTGTTGAACAGCCAACAGACAAAAACGAATTTCAATATTAAATCTCAATTTTATATATATTCTCGTAGTTTGAGCACAGCTATTTTTTGTGAGGCTCATTTGCCGCCCGGGACCCACCTTGCCCCCCTCTTCCCTCAGCCCTGGATTGGGGATTTCTCATCCATCCCTCGTTAACGTTCACTTAGGATGAGTGGAAATAGTTTTTCAAACACGAGATATTGTGGGAATTAAAGGAGTATTATTATATTAATAGGATTTCTTGGACGAGATAGGAGATATTAATTGGGTTCAGAAGATCCTTTCGATCATTTTCTTATAAAATAAAAATAGAACTGGGGCAAGAAATGCTTGCTACTAAACAATTATTATGGAATAGTTTATGAAAACTAGTTAATGAGTTTCATTTACAGATGAAGTGAACTGATTAACAAATAACGTCAGATTATGGACAATATTTGGAATCATTGGCTCGAACCTTTTTTTTTCTTTGAAGACAATTATTTTCATCGTGATCCCGTGCTAAAACTGTTCGCCAACGACCGCCAAAATATGTTGTGGAGCGAGAAAGTTGCAAATCGCATTCCCACCACCCCCTTCCCCTGGTTCCAGCAAGACTGAACAATACCACAGTCAGCGTAAGAAATGGATAATGCCGAGTTATCACGGGAATTTGAGTTGTTGTATCTCTCGCCATTAACCGACATACTTTCACCATAAAAATCACGTGATCAGGCAAATTCTATTGCGTGATACATTTTTCATATACAATGGGTTCAAATTGGAAATTTCAGAAATACAATATTTAGTCGAATCCTAACCTTCAGTTTCTTTTTATTATCAACGTTTGTATTAAATACGACATTGAACGTCTCCCTTCAACGTTAATTTCAATTTTCAAGTAATTTCACATTAGCAACATGAAGATGATTTCCAGTCAATTACAACAATGTATATTCATGTATAAATAACATATATTTTGTTTTTGAATAACCATATTATATATGTATATATATATATATACTAGGCCACCCTCCTGTCTCCCCCTGCTAAGTATGAGATAATCCTAGAAGAATCGATTCCAAGCGATTATGGCAAAAAGTGATATTTTATTCCTTTTTGAGTGAACTCATTATTGGGTAACGCGCGAACAAATAGAATAAAAGTGGAATTGGATATTGCGAGACCAGCAGAAGTCCAATGGTTAGCGTTCCTGACTGCGAGGACGAAGGTCATCGGTTCGAATCCCACGCAAGGCAAAAAAAAAAAAGAAAATTTTATAATCTGACTTTCTCAGCAAGGGAAACTAATAATTAACAATTGCGCTGAACAGACAGAGAAATAAAAGATTTTAGTAATATATATATATATATGTTCCAAATAAATTCATTTTATGGCTTCATATTTTTATAATCCAATATATAATGTTTCTTATTTTGTTCTTCCAATTTGACTGCTTAATGCTTTTTCTCTATGATTCGTTGCTGACAAAAACATCTTTCTCTAAACTTCAATCAACGCAATAAAAAAATCTAAGATTGTTATTCAATAGATTTTATTTTAGTAAAAACTTGATGTGTTATGGCAAAGGACAGGATAACGCCGTGTCGCCTTAATCATATTCAGTTTCTTGATAATCTTTCATTTCGCAGAGATATCAAAACCATCAGTGGAGAAGGATTATCTTTTTCTTGCTACCATCTGAAGCTTATATTTTATTCGTAAGTTTTTACTATTCAACAATTTCACAATTTTAAGGAAGGAATGAAAAAGCTTTGGTAAAAAAAAAAAAAAAAAATATTAAAAAGAAGGAAATTCAGACAAGGAGTTATTTTGTAAATGTCTTCTTGCATTGAATGAAATAATATTCTTTCTAACACAATTATTTCATTTTCAGTCTGTCACGTGACTGATGTGTTTATACAAAAAGAGGATGAGGAAACCTGACTGCTCAAATTACAACTTCCGCTTTGGCCAAAGGGAGGCGCTGTACAAAAGGCCTTGCGCCGAATGGTTCGACCTTGACGGCGGCAGAAGAAAAGAGGGGAAAAAAAATGAATGAAAATGATGATGGCTTGTGCAATTCTCAGTAGTGCTCAATTTTAAAGTAAACTTACTTACTTGTCATTTGTTTGGGTTTTTTTTTTTTTTTGTTTTTTTTTTTTTTAAAAGTGTTTTTTTTTTTTTTTTTTTTAATTTTTTTTTTTAAGTAAAAAAAAAATAAAAAATTATTGACTTGAGGACACTGGTAAAAAGAATTAAATCTTTTTTTCTTTTCTTTTGTTTTTACTTTGATTTGGAAATATTTGTCTACATTCTTCTTAACACTTTTTAATTCTCTAATAAGACGTAGTTGTTGCGGTTTTTTATTAATATTTAATTTCTATAATTTCGATATGTAATTCGCACATTTTCTTTTCTGTCTTCTATAAATTCGTGACGAGCCATTAAATTTTAAGATCTCAAGGGACATTAAAATACCAGAATCAAATCCAGTGTGAAACTGTTTTGACTTCATCATCTCTTAAATAAGAAGTGCAATAAGGGAAATATTAAGTCTAATAACAGACATCATTGTTGTAGTATTTTCTAGAATAAACATTTGTCTAAAGTGTGATAAGCACTGAATAACAGTTGTTATTTTTGTCTGTAATTTCACATTTCCTGTAATTAGTAATAACAAAGTTTATTAAATTCAAACCCGTCAATCACTGAGACAGGAACAAAGAGAAAGTGCTTCATAATATCAGTGTGCGTAGGATCCCAATTGGAAGGAACGAATCAACAAACCACCCACGCACCTCCAATTAATCTCACCTACAATTAATTCAACTATTTCTGAATAAAAACAGACAGAAACGAGTTCAGGTTCCATCTACCTTATGATTTTATTTTTAATCAAGAATGCGTTTTAAAAAGTTATAAAATGACTCATCCACCATTAAGCTCTCGTTGCTTCCAATTTAAGCCGTTATTTAATTAAATTTTTATTTAATTAAATAACCAACGACATCTGAATTTCAATGTAGAAAAACTATTTCCAAATCTTACTTTTCATCTAAAACAGCTGAATGTTTTCTTCCTTTAATTATTTTTTTTTTTCATCTTCTTTTCTAATCTATATTACTAAAATCTTTTATTTCTCTGTCTGTCTGTCTGTCCAGCGCAATTTTCTGAGCGAATGGAAAATAGAAATAATTTTTACAATGAAACATCCGCGAACAGGAATCGAACCTGCAACCTTCTGATCCGAAGTGAGATGCCTTATCCATTAGGCCATAGGGACTACAACTCTCTTCATATGGTTTTTTGACTTATATCTCCTTTCCTTTCCCCCATCAATAAGGAATGTATTCAATCTTTTTTTTGAATCTCAAGATTGTTTATTTATTTCACATCAGTCAGTTTATTTGTAATTCGAAACTGACAATTAGAACGATAATTGCCGAAACGTTGCAATATTTTAAATATTCTTACTTAACCAAATCCTATGTGATATTGAAAAATATGTGGGCGTACACGCCAGATGTTAGAGTAAAGAAAACAGAGTCAAGAAAGAGAGAAGCACTCTTTTTTTGAGGTGGAATACCGAAAAAATCACTATTTGCAACTCAAAAACCATCAATAAATGTAACTCAATCGTCACTGAAAAGTGACAATTATAATTAAAATGAAAGTCAAAAAAGAATGAAGCGATACTTCTATTAGATAGAATACTGAAAAATCACTATCTGTAACTCAGAAACCATCAATATTTGGAACACAAAAGCCACTGAAAAGTGCCACTTAGAATAAAAAAAGAGACTCAAAAAAGAAAGAAGCAGTATTTCTATTAGATAGAATACTGAACACTATTGTAACTCAGAAACCACTGAAAAGTATCATTTGGAATAAAAAAAAAAAAAAAAAGAGTCAAGAAATAAGAAGCAGTATTTCATTAGGTAGAATAATGAAAAATCACTATTTGTAACTCAAAAACCATCACTATTTCTAACTCGAAAACGACTGAAAAGTATCAATAGGAATAAAAAAAAAGATAGTCAAGAAACAAAGATGCACTATTTCTATTAGGTAGAATACTGCTCAGAAGTTAGACGTCTTAGCCATTAGACCACTAGGCCTACATTCTAATCTCTGTAAAAAATAAAAATATATCATAGATATATGATTTACAAGGTGGTTCTAAAAGCAGTCGTAGATTGAGAGAATATAGACATCAAAAATTAAATTAAAAAGAAGCTTTTAAAAAATTTTAGTTTTAGTTTCCTTGATGTAATTTGTGTGTGTGTGTGTGTGTGTGTGTTTTTTTTAATAAATAAAAAATTGTTTTCCGTTACATAAGGGAGGCTTCCGGAGCGAAGCGACGGGTAGCCGACTAGTAATTCTTAAAAATGTAAAAAAAAAAACAGTTGAAATTACTGTCTTTCTTCACAATCTAATCATTGATTAACCAATGGCAAATGAAAGTATGGTTTTTCTTTCTTTGTTTTATTTATTATTATTTTTTTTTTCAATGAGTTCCTTGATCACAGTCGTCCTGAGAAGAAGGCGAATCTAGGCGGTCACCTGGGGCCCCATGGCTGGTTGAGGATTTTTTTTTTCATTATTATTTGCTGTAAGAGCAAACTTCCGTTTGATCTTTTCAATGTTCAGGTTTCGGAGTAACTCAATGACAAAGATCTACTCAACCACTGTGTGGCGCTTGATTTTCTAAACTGACAGATGCTGTCGCTGAGAACCACGATCTGGACATCGAAAGATAAGCTATTCTATATTTGGTTGGTAGTATAAATTTATTACGATAGAAATCTACAAATTACATTCGCTGCACAACACAGTCGACAGCAGAACGCAACTGCCATGCGTTGAGTTGTGTCACATGTTGCGAAATTCTGTCTTTTAACACAACTAAGTTCGGAACATTGTCTTGATAAACGAGGCTTTTTAAGTAGCCCCACAGCCAAAAATCACAGGGGTTCGATCTGGTGATTGGGTCAGACACGAGAGGGAAATGATCTGCTACTTACTCTGTCGTCCGAAAATGTTCGCTGTAGTAAGATTTTCACAGGTAAAGTTATGTGAGGGATGCACCATGTTGCATGAAGATTAAGATGTCAATACAATTCCTACGTTGAAGTGATGGAATTATAAAGCTCCGAGGCATATCGGCATATCTAGAGCCATTCACAGAACATGTCACTGGCCCCGATGCTGTGCTTTCTTCAAAGAAGTAAGGACCAATGATGAAGGATGCCATGAAGCCAAACCAAACAGTTACCTTTGGTGAATGCAATGGAATTTGATGATAAACGTGTCAGACCAAATACGGCAGTTAGGAGTGTTTACGGCATCATTCAAATGGAAATGAGCCTCACCAATCCACATTATTCGCCAAGGCCATACATCATCCACCATCATCCGAGCAACGAATATCAACGCAAATGCTTTCCGCGTATCATAATCACCAGAAACCAATTGTAGATTGTGGTATATTTTATAAGGGGTAAAACCACAAGACATTTCGCAGAACTCTCCACTATGGCGTATATAGCATGTCCAATTCCCATGATATTGCATATGCTGTATGTGCATGCAACTGATACTATGTGCATTTACGATATCCTGCTCTAATACTGTAGTTGCAACTATGTCTGTTCTCTGTATTCCTCTTACAGAGAAAGTCCGGTCGTTTTACAGCAGATGTTCCTATCTCTTCAAAGCGAAAAATCATTTTCCGAAGATTAGAAATCGTCAGTGGACCTCTACATAAACCTTTTAACTGCCGAAATGCCATTAGTGCAGCAGAAGCATTGTTGTTTCGTTGATAGAAGAGTTCAACGAGTAACGCGCGATCTAATAAAGTGAGCTTCATGACTCTGTGCTAATCGTGGATTTGTGAAAAATGTTTTGTGACACTCTTTTTTTAGGCGGAGATTGTTCGATTACATCACAATATGAAATTACAAGCGCCACAAACCTTTAGTGGCTGAAATTTGAACTATCTTTTTTTTTCTTTAGAAATCGAAACCGCATACTCAGAACAGCATGTGTACGAAATTTGGTTGCGATTCGCCCAGTTTTTTCTATAGAGAGATCTAAACACCCTCTTTTTAATTTGGATTACCCTGTATTTTCGTAGATACAACTATCTAGCTAATTACACGTTGGTTCTTCTTTCAATCTGATTACAGCAGCAATAGGACGAGGCATGGACTTCATGAGCTCTCTAAAATACTGAGTAGGTAGTGTACAATTTGCCTCCTCAATAGAGTTCCACAATTCCCTAATATTCACCACTAACGAAACATTGAACCGCATCCTACACGTGCTGTATTGGATTCAAATCCAGCGAATGACTGGTGCTCAGACGAATGTTCCTCCAGTCATGATTTGGTGATTCCGGACTACTGCTTTCGCACAGATTTTCCCGCTGAAGAGCCGGTCCCCATCTGAGTCAACACATGACATGGAAGGGTACAAATGAAGGGTAAGGACGTAGTGTCCACCGGTCAATGATGTTTGCAGATCAAAAACATGGCCCAAAATAAACGACACTGAACTGTTTTGAACATAAAACGCTGCAACCGAAAGAATAATCAACAGTGGTTCTTGACAAATACACGTTCAATGTGATCAATGTGATCTCTTTGGCACTCTAAGCAATAGTCGTAGCGGTTGCGTAGGTTGTCCACCATGTCCCGGAAGAGAGGTTGTTCCAATCCCCTAAGAGTTGTCACAGTCTTTTGCCGCAGCTCAGCAATGTTTGCTGGAGGTTGTCCTTGAAAAAGCATTTCCTTCAGCATTTCCCAAATATACCATCAGGTGGAGTTAAATCAGTGGAATGTGAGGGATACGGAATGTTTGCTCCAGGGGATATCACGTGATTTCCGAAGGTTTCATGAAGTATTGATTCCCTTGCTGTATGACACGTAGCCCCATCCTGCTGAAACCACTGGGAATGAAGACATAGGTGTCTCGCTCGGCAGAAACGTTGGAGATCCCTGAGAAACGGAGTAGTCACCTGTTCTCTAAAACGCACCTGATTTCCAGTCACAGGATTCTTTGGTCATCCTCAATGAAGTACAGACCAATGATGCAGTTTCCAGAGACTGCACACCATATCGTCACTCGTTCTCTGTCGAGTGGTTTCAATAATGATGTCTGGTCGGGCGAAACCAAGAAATCGGGTTGTTTGTTTATTGATATAGCCATTTAGATGAGCATGACACTCGTCCGAAAACCAAACGTTTCCAAAAATGCGGGATCGTCATACACCATTGCTAAAATGGAAGCACAATACACGACTCTTGCTTCTTTATCGATAGACCCAAGTTCGACCCATGTCCAGTTTAACTGCTGTTCGTCGGAGACTTCATTGTGGCGACTGCAACACTTGCTCAAAAACGGATACAGGAACATATACGCAGTGACGTAGTAAGGAGGGGGGGGACCGCCCCGGGCCCCCATCCACCCATGGATCCCGACCAGCCCCTTTACAACGTTTTTTTTTTTTTGGTTGTTGAATTAAAGACTCCGTTTTTTTTTTTGGTTGTGGAATAATGGAACTCCCGCCCCGAGCCCCCAAAGGCATTGCTACGCCTCTGCATATACGTGCATTCCGTAATAAAAAATGGTTGTTGTTTATGCTCTAA
>JAFIDM010000003.1:1974991-2017256 GCA_023159025.1 Thereuonema tuberculata | reverse complement strand
TTTTTTTTTTTTAATTTCATGGAATGCAAAGGAAATAATGGAAATTGATCAATTCGAAAGAATAAGATAATTGTGAATTGTTCTTCTTTATTATTTCTATTTCTCAGTTATAGCCGTTTTACATTTACCATTTCACACGCCATAATGCAAGCCATAACGCAGGCCATGTCAGGGTAGATGGCCAGTGATTTAGTGTACTGTTTTACACTTACCGTATCGCCTTCCATCACACGGAAAATTTACTCTTCTCAATTGTTATCATGCTTACGGTGTATTTACGAAAAAAATTGCATTGATTAATATAAAAATCATGTATTCAATGCATTGAATCATGTATCAGATGAAAGAATGTTTTTAATTAATTAAAATAGGAAATATTCATTTAAATATTCATTTTTCATTGTTTTGTATTTCTTTGTTTTCAGTTTCGATAGTTCTCGTTAAATCTCGACCATCCCACGATATGTTTTCGAGATTTCAATCGCTCGTCGATTCAAATTTTCAGGCCGAAATTCTGTAATGATTTTGATTACTAATGTAACGTTTTCTGAAAGTATCCACGAAAATGTAAGGAAAAGATGGCCTCCGATCGTGAAAATCATTTTTGTAATCAGTAATTTCGAATAAATAGATACAAATCCATTGGACTTCCAAGTTCTACAATTCGCCACCAGGAGCTTTGGTGTGACATTGCGCCATCTGATATGGCGCCATCTCTCCAAAAATAGAGCACGGGCTATCTATCTCAATGTCCTCGCCCTGTGTGATGGCGAGGTGATGGCGACCATTATGGCGAGGTTATGGTGAATGAAATGATAAATGTAAAACGGCTTTTAAGTAAAGATAGCGTTTAGAGTCGAATACAAACGACTTAAAACGACAATATTAACTAATATTTTGCTATCAAGTAGATCATAAGAAAGCAATAAGATTTAGGAAGCTCTTTTGAGCCTGTCAGATTAGATGTGTATTTGTTCTTGACAATCGGCAGCCTTCCTTTAATCATGGAATTACAAACCTAATACTAAAATTTCATGTCTGAGTTAGAACTTGATGAGAAATTTTATTTAATTCTTAAATTCATATTTTGTGGACCTTCAAAGGGAATTTTGTTATTCACAAGATTTCCCCAAGTAACTTATGAAAACCAAAAATATTGAAGTTCAATTTCTTGATTAAATTCAAAAACATTATTACAAACAAAAAAAAAAGAAAAGCTTTTCCTAATAATTCACGTTGAACTTCTCAATGATTTTTTTTAGGGAAAATGACTTTCCAAGCATGTTTTTTTTTGTTTTTTTTTTAATTTTTTCAATGTCTCTTGGGCAAATATTTCTGCACAACAATTATTTCTCTTAAATAAAAGAGTCATCTCTTCTTTCTGTTGTTGGTTTTTATTTTATTTTATTTATTCCTATGAGATGACATTGCAAAAGCATGAAATGGAAACTGAGTCTTACGACTGCTAAAACTATAAATAGGAATTCATCGCCAACTTTCGATAGCTTTAATAAGTTTATTTGAAAGATGATAGATATTCATTTTTGAAGAATATGAGATGTATTGAGAAATTTCTGTTTAGCATTAGTGGAGAGTATTCGTGTAACTTCCTTGTTAAAAAAGGCTTTCATCCTATTCTGACTGTTTTTTTCAATTCTTTTCAGCCATTTTTAGCCAAGCGTTTCCATATTCATGACACTTGTGGCGTTCATAACCTTCATGGAATGCCGGGAATATTAGCTGCCATTGCAGGATTTATAATGGCGGCACTGGCGTCCGAAAATAGTTACGGAACTGGGTAAGTGATCCAACAACTTCATTTTTTCCCATTTTGAAGAAATCGAAGAAAGACTAATTAATTCTTTTTAACTATTTCAGATTGTATGAGCAATATCCAGCCAGGGCGCCGCAGTTCAACTCAAGTCAGCTTTCGGAAATTCAAGAGCAACTGAGTCGAGTGGAAGCAGGATTAGGATGGAGTGCACAACATCAAGCAGGTTATCAAGCAGTGACACTGTTGGTTACACTCGCCATTGCTATTGTAGGAGGATTATTCACAGGTAAATCGAAATCACCTCATACTACACAGTTCCTTATCTATACAATGCTTAGACATCTTTCCTAACTTTTTTATTAGAAAGGGCAAGTTTGAAATTAATGTCTTTTATACACTTATGAAACTAAAAAGGATTACAGCTTGTTTTCCATGAAATTTCCAAAAAAATTCAAACATCAACAGCTAATTAGTCAAAAATTTTAAAATTTCTCTGGAAAACACCAACTGAACTAAACAGAACATTCACTGAATTGGATATTACATCAATTCCTGTTTCTGTTTTACTTTTAACAACAGATTAAAATAAATTTGTTGAACCTTCAAAATTATCGAAACTGTAATTCGTTGTTGGGCCTATTTTTTATTTTTTTTTCGACTCTAAGTTGTTTGATAAAAGTTATCAAAAAAATAGGTAAATAAATTCTGTTAACTAAAGCCGTTTCTGACAGTTGTATATGTGTAATTTAAAAAAGGCATTTGTATCTAGGATAAGTGAGAAACCTGCTCGGATAAAGAAGGATAAACTTGAAGATTCTCCTACTGGTTTAATTTCGCAGAAGAAATTGAACGCTAAGAGGTTCACAAAGATAGTTTGTTTGTTTTTTTTTGTTTAAGGCACAAATGTAATACTTTACAATTGTACTTTAAAAGTTCATAGTTCAACTGAGTCCAATAAATAGAGTTACACTTCGTATCATTTACTCGTGTATCAGGTAAGTTCAAATAATCTACTTGATTAAATAAAGTCACACTCGACTCTTTAACTTGAAATAATAAAGTTCCAATAATGGCTGAGTAGAACAAAACTAAAGTTCTCTGAGGTGAGTAATATTCAAAATGTAATAGTTCCTCTATCTCATACAGGTAAATAATCACTATAATATATAGTAGCACTTTTACTATATAAATGCACATAAGAATTAAATATATTCTTCTTAATAATTCTTAATAATTGCAATGCACTTGTAACAACGCACTAATCGAAATTATTTATCGTTGAAATAATCTTCTTAAACCCAATAGTAATGAACTGTTCCTTGAATTAATTGCGACGCCCCTTTTAAACTTTAATGGCTTCTTCGCTTCTTCAATTGTCGGAAACACTATTACTAATAATATAAAAAGTTCGTAACTTACAGTTCGGAGACTGCGTTGTACTTCGTTTCAATAATTTCCAGGTTCCTTATGGTTGCACGGAATTTCCTTTCAAGTCCCTTGGTTCCTTCCTAACTTAGCTTTGAGCTTCGGCACAGTAAATCCTTTCGTTACTGCAATTTAGATGACTTGATTGTATCTGATTGGTTTTACTTCTAGGATCAATCGGTGTGTCTTCATACGCGAGGCTTCTGACGTAATAGTCCCCGCTAACTACGATTAATGAACCGGGTTGTGTTCATGACCGCATCGGCGCGTTCGTTTCGAGCTTTCAACTTCGTGGCTTCTGTATTGCTGCCGCTTTCTGAGTAAATGAGTCGTGTCACTTATTATGTCAGTCTTGCTTCTGTCTTCTAATAATTTCTTTCTTAGATAATATTCTGGCCTTTGGCTTTTCACCTTGTAATTTGGAACTTTCCACTTCTAACTTGTAAGTGACTTCTGTGCTCCAACTTCTGCGTTGCACTCGCCTGGAATGAATGCGTTCTCTCTTCACATTCTTAACTGCGCTTGTGATACATAACTGCGCTGAGTGACTCTTACATTTTCTTACTGACTCTCAGTTTCTGTCTCACTTTCTGTCACTGACTGGAATCAAGGCGGACTCGAGTTTATATGTCTTTCGATTAAATCATCGCAATTAAATATTTAAATTTATTCAAAATAAAACTTTTAATTTTCGTTTGAAGCTTTAAAAATAAAATATTAAATTATTTAATTTCAATTCATTGTTGAAATTTAAATTTGAGCTTCAGAAATAAATCAATATTTGAGGCAAAGTATCCGAAATTATTTCACAAAGTCCAATTCTGTGCTGTTGTATAAATTGGAAACTAGAATTGGGAAGTAATTAATTTAAAACCATCAACTTGTTTATACGATGATAATATAATGTTTAAATAAAAGTTTTAAAAGAGATTTTTAAAACCTTCTCATCTGGTTTCTACAGACCTATCTCGTTAATCAACCATTTCTGTAAATTAATGGACAGATTGGTTTTAAGATGTTTCAATGTTTATTTGGAAAATAATTAGATTACTAACAGACTGCCAAACTGGCTTCGGAAAAAGGAGACATGCTGTAGAACAAGTAACTTGTCTTAGCCAGCATATTAAAGATTTTGTTTTATTAAAGATGGCAGTTTTTGTGGACTTTAAGAATGTTTAAGACTGAGTGTGGAGAAATGCACTCTTTAAAATTATCTGGTCTTGGAGTGGCTGGGAATATGTTAAGATGGATTAAATCCTTCTATTGTCAAAGACTCGCCAAAGTTCGTTTTCAAGGATACACTTCTGAGTAGATGCAGCTGAGAAATGAGTTATTAACTGCACTCTTTTCAATATTATGATTAATGACTTGGCTGTACACTACAAACACTGCCAGGCGTTAATTGTCTTTTGTTTGCAGATGATGTTGTTATTTATGCTACCTCCAGGAATATACCAGCTATTGTTGAGGTTTTAAACCAAGCTATGGTTTGTTTGAAGGAATGGTGTATTGAGGATCTTGTGATTGTAAATGTTGAAAAAAAACTATTTACCAATTGTTTACACTTCACTTACACTATGCTTCAATTAAGAAGAATGATGTATATGTTGAATTTAATGGACCCCCAATTAAAACAAGTAATAAGACTAAGTACCTGGATATATACTTGAATAGGAGGCTTACGTGGAGAAATTATTCAGAAGTGATGGCTGGTAAAGCTGAACAAAGGTTGGAGCTGTTAAAAAAGCTCACGGGTGTTAAATGGGGAGCAGCGCAGGATTCTTTGATAGGAATTTACAAGACCAATATTCGACCTATTCTTGAAAATGGAGAGAATACTTCTAATTACTTCATCAACTTCTATTACTTCAAATGTTGATAAAGTTCAAAACAAGGCACTCATACCTATTACGAGTATAGCAAAGTCTACATCTACTGTAGCAATGGAAATATAGATAGCAAAAGATATAGAAACTTCTGTGGAACCTCTGTTTATTAGAAGAGAAAAGGCTGCAATTAAGTTAACCGAGAAGATTTGGAGATTACATCTAGCACAGTGCTTTCAATTTGTCCCGCACAGGAGAGATTAAAAACTCAAAGAACTGCTATGGCTGAAGTGAATAATCTTCTTGCAAAATGTAGTCTTGATTGGAATAATCGGCAAAGTTTTTCTATTAGTAGACTTAAGGGCGTTTCACATGGATCCGAAAATCGGATGGTCGGATCCACGAATCGGACGTATTCTCTTTCACTTGGCCACGAAACGTCGTCTATACGAACGATTTTAATGTTACATGTCGTATAGACGACGTCGGAGAGAGTTTCATGGCCATTTGAAAGAGAATACGTCCGATTCGTGGATCCGACCATCCGATTTTCGGATCCATGTGAAACGCCCTTTAGTTTGCCCCTTTTTGACTCCCAATTTTTCGCTGTTCATTGGTTTAGTTAAGATTAAGGATGAGACTTTTGAACTAAAGCCTTAGCCATGATAACGGAAAGGTATCCAAAGTACTACTTGGATTCAAATCTGTAAATCCATAGATGAATCTGCAGATTTGGAGCAGAGAAAGGGGTATATTGTTATGAATTTCAAGGGAGTTTCCCAGTTGGAAGGGAAGCTACAAATTTTGATAGCGAAATTTACGCTGTTGATCGAGCAACTGACCTTCTCTCGGATCTTAAGGGATATAAACGAGGTGTTTCCTTAGTGGACTCACAAACTGCTGTATTGGCACTCATAGATTTGACAGGATTTTGCAAAACAGTTAATGAGGCTAAAAGAGTTGTTAGTTGAGTTTTGTTAGATGATTGGGAGTTAGTTTATCAATAGATTCCCAGCCACTGTTCTATTGTAGACAACGAGGGATGCAATATAAAACAGCCACCCATTGAGGTGACTTTTCAGTGTCTGCAGAATTACTGATACTGTGCTTGAAAGTGTTATTGGTGATCATCATAAGGTTTTATCGGAAAGCAAAGTTTGGGCATCGCTTCTGAATCAAGCTATTACAGGAGATTTGCCCATTTCTGTATTTACGGCCAATTTTCGGATGGCAACAAATCATGATTACTTAAAGAAACATTTGTGCCGGATTGGTCTGGCAGGAGACAGTATTTGTGCGTTGTGACATGGATAGCGATCATCTTAAGATAGGCCACTCGCTATAACAATATCATTCTAGAAAAGATGATTGAACGGCTTAAGAATTTTTAGCGACATTGTATTGGATTGCAAGACACGTCAGAGATGACAGAGATGTCATTGCATTGGATTAAAAAAAAAGAAAACTAGTAATAAGTTATACATTTGCTGTGACTTCAGTGTATAGAAACATGTTAGTTCCAGTCTTACGATTTTGAAATGTTTCCTAAATTTACGAAAGTATTTTCCATTTTTATTTAAAACATTTTCTATTCCTTTATTTTTTGCTAATTTAATTGAAGTTATTATTCAATTTATTGCCATGATTTTTATTTGTAATTGTATTTATAATATACCAATAGTTTACAGTTAGAAGTATCTAAATTTTTCTTCAATTTCTAAATTGTTATATTTTTTTAAAATTTATTTTTTATTATGTAAAATCACTTTCTTTTAAAATACAAATGTGGCCAAGTTTTCAGTTATTGCTTTTATTTTTTAAACAATAATTATATTATTATTATTTTATAAATTACGTATTTTGCTGTGCAGTGAAATTTTCCGTTTTGTCTTTGATCTTGAGTGGTCGCAGGCAGTAGTGATATAATGCTTGGGAACGGAAAAGTGATGGCGTCACACCACTATTTCTTGTAACTTTAGCATTTTTTTTTTTACACTCTTCCAATGTCTATCGACAGCTGAAATTTGGTGTACAATAACTACCTGCGTTCCCGAATAAATGATAAAAATTTCAAGGTGATTTCGACTTGTCAAATCTAACCATTCCCTTGTAAGAAGAGACCTCATTACTGTAATAAATGTACAGGACTTCAAAATGAAATCAACATTCTTTTTGATTTTGATTCTGTAGGTGCTATTCTTTAGTCGATCTTAAAAAATTAAATAAAGTACCAGGAAGTAATTTGGGTAATAAAACCTTTCTAAAATATCTTCTTAGATGCTAATTTTCATGCATGAACATCTTTCTCATTCGCTGACCTTAAAAAAGTCCTCAACAGAAGATAACAAATATTTGGTGATTGTCTGATTAATAATGGAATCACCACAATCATCAGAATCAGTTCAATACCATTGAAGTGGAAATGTAACATAGTAACTAGAAATTTCTGTTCTTTAAATTAAAGTAAAAATCATTTATCCTAGGAATCTCAAACTTTCCTAATAGATAAGGATCCTTATTGATTTAATACAAATTGGATCCGCGCTAAACAAAAAAAACAAAAAATCAAAACACATTTGCAGAATAAACTTAAAACTGTCTAATCTTAAGAGAGTCGAAATTTTAATAGAAATTCGTTCAGAAACGAATATTGGTTTTCTCTCTTGTAAAATTTCGATCCATAGATGAGGAACTGAAACTCCCCAAAAACTCGTTTCTTCTTAAAATGCTGTTTAAAAATAAATGAAAGCTAACTTTATAAAAAAAAGTGAAAGTTTACTGACAAGTTTACTAAGCTCAGGTGTTGTTATTAGGAATTAGAAATACCGGATTTCATATCTAAATTTACTACTCAAAGGTATCAAAATAAAATGTTTTCGTTTTATTCACCTCGGTATTGAGACTTTGTTGTTTACTGTGACTCCTCCAACTGATGAGCGCCAATTAAGCGAGAAACAGCTGTTTTGAGATGTCACTACTAAACACTGGTCTCCATCTTTAATGGGAAACTATGACAGTTCTTTAAATTAAGTTTTCTTTTAATTAAGTTTTAATTTGTTCTTCACTGTTTCTTACTGACGCATCCAATTTCAATTGATTTCATAAGCAGAAAAATTAAATTTGAAATTAATCAATTCGTTCATTCGTTGATAGTTTTTAAAGAAATTGTTTCTGCTATTTGTTTTCCAATAACTTTTTTATATTGTAGTATTTTACAATTGCCTCTCTAACAGAACTAAATGTTAGAGCTGCTTTCTTTTTCCTTCAAAAATCTATTTATTTATTTGAAAAAGAAATTGGCATTGTTTTCTCAAGGGCTATTCAAATTCCTTCCAATGATCTTGACACTCAATGATGTCTATTTCGGCTAATTGTCGTTGGATTGAAGCCGACAAAGTCTTCATTGGCTCAAAGAAGCCTCGCTTTGGAGTAGCTGCTATAAATCAATCAGTGCCAAACGTTTGTGTAATTGTAGTCCTTGGACTTGAACTCAATATTACAACGTCCATTAATTACCTAATTATATTTAGTATGACTTTAGAATTAGAATTTAATGTAAAAGTATTTTATATTAATTCCTTATTTCAGTTGTAATGAATTATGGAAAAAAAATACTTTTTGTTCGTTTATATTGTGATTATTTTTATAGCTATTTTATCCTATTTACTATTTTCAATGTTCTGATCAATGATAATTTAATCTGTTGTGAATCTCAAATTCTATCGTTAACGGTCAAATTCTGTTTGTTTATTTTTAAATTCTTACTGCTCCCATAATTTTCTTTAATTCAAAACTTCATTTAAAATCCGTTGTTAATCACATGTCATTTAAATCCCCAATGAAATGTTAAAGCGCAACAACTAATCCCAATCGTTGTACATCAACCTATTTAAACCCCTGATTTCACTTGAATAAAACAGTTAAGTTCAGAACCAGCTAAGACTCAGTCTCCCCTTCTTTATCGGACCAGTGACCAGATTAATTCATCACAATATTTCTTTTTTTTATATTCTTTTTAAATTTATAAGTTAAAGTTGTACAAAATCAAAAATAAAACAAAAAACTTGACCTTAAATCTAAAGCAGCGAGAGATTTCACTGAATAAATTTTTCTGCAGTTGATTTAAACTCCTCTTTCTTTTTCTTCATTTCAGGTCTAGTTCTGAGGATCCCCATCTTCGATCCACCGACCTTCAATCAGTTATTTGACGATGAAGAGTTTTGGGAAGTTCCTGAAGAGGAGCCCCTTGTGGGGAACAGCACCCCTAACGTTAAACCTCAAGAAGACGACTCCAAGGTTTAAGGAGTAGTGTTTTGTGTGTTTGTCATTTGCTTTGCTTTATTTGCTATTTTTTGTCAAAGGACAAAAAGCAAAAGAGAAAAAAAATACTTATTAATTTGGAAAGATTCAGAAGAAAAAAGGTTTTGTTTATTTTCATTGGTGTCTCATTTGCATCGAAGGAAATCAGTAGTTTATTATTGAGAAGAAAATTCTAGAATAAAAAGTAATGATTGGATTGGGAAAAAAAAAAGCTTCTAATATTGATTCTAAAAATCACTTCACAATAGTATTTTTAGCTCCAATCATTTGTCAAGTCTTCCATCCAAAACCAATGATTACTTGAAGGCTTTAAATTTCATTTTAAGTAATAAGATGGTTATAAATGTTTTAATTAAAAAAAAAAAATCATAAAAATGGCATTAATTTAAATTTTTTTGACGTCAAGATATTTTAATAATTCGAATGTAAAAAAAATATATATATAAACATAAATTAGAAAGTTATCCATCAGTTATTTTTCCAACATTTGAGAAAAATAAGAAAAGTTTTTGATAATAACAAAAGCAGATTTTTATTAGATCAAAATGAATTGAACACAAAAATATTCTTATCTAAGGATTGTCTATAGTATTTTGCAATTGGACAAAATATATCAACACTCCCATAGACATTCCTTCGTTTGTTTCCCTAATATTCTCACAATCTACAACTCAGTGCTCTGGGCTGAGGAAACAACTGAAAAACTATATCCAATGAAATTAAATGGCAAGAATCTGTAGTTCCTGTTAAAACAACAACAACAGTTTAATTCAGTTGTAAATGTGATCTTGTTGTGGATCTTTCTCAATCTAAAAGAATAACAAGATTATCAATGAGTCTGAACTATTTTCATGTAGATATAATTATATCTTTTCTATATACATATATAGATATATATTAAGATATTTACTTTGATAAAACTTTTATATAATTAATGAAGAAAAGAAATTAGATGTATTTTATAAAAAATCCATTCTACCAAATCACATTAGTCCTGAACTTTCCTTGAGATTTGTTAATCAATGACGGAATAATTTATTTCAAAAGTATTAATTTGAAGACACTGACATTGGAACACGTCGTACTGCTTTGCAATTCAAAGAGTGTATCAATTATTATTGATAATAAATCCGTCTTTATTTGAACAGAGCATTGGACTTTGTTTAAGGATTTGACTGATGTTTGATTTGGAATTGATGGCATTTGCATGACTTTGTAAGTTTTAGTCAGTTTCTTCCAGGCTTAGAAATGCATGATTTGTCTCCGGTGTTCATTGTCTTTGACACCGGACATTCCTAGTAACTGTGTGCGTGTGTGTAAATAGAAACACTCAACTATTGTGATAAATCTAAATCATTCCATATAAGTATTTTATATTTGCATATATTTTATTGAATAACTTTTTATTTTTTAGGCTAAAATATTTTTAAAAATGTACCCGAAATTGATAAATTTCGCCTACAAATATAAAAAAAAGAGATTAGTTAAAACTACGTAAAAAAAATAATAAAAAATATAGCAATTGAAATTATCAAATATAAAAAGTAAATAAATAAATTAAGAAATAGAAAGCATTTACATTTTATTTCTGTTGATTTTATAATTTTGGAAAGGGCTGTAGAGTATACGAAATTAGAAGTTTTAATGTAGAATGAAAAGAAAAAGCCATCAGTGCTCTTGAAACGTTCACTTTAAGACAATCAAATCAATTCTTTCTTCCTGTCTTAACTGTTGTGTTTTCTGACCTCCAAAATAAATATTCATCCAATTTTTACTTCGTGCCATTGATCAATCAATGTTGTATTTTTATATTAATCTACAGTTCCTGTTGAATACGTCTTAACTTCCAAATAATCAAAGATTTCCTACTCAGACAACAGTAGAAAAGATTCTATACGATGACGTATAAATGAGAAAGAAACTCTTGTTCCTGTTTCCACTTCTATTGCTTTCATATTGAAAACGTTTACCTCAATAAATTCTACAATTCAACAAAAAGAAAGATCTTATTTGATATAATGTCTTTTAAAACATATCATTAAAAGCCTAAGATTAAATCTGGAGGAGAAATAAATAATGTTTCTCAAAAATCAAACCAAATACGTAAAATATTTAGAAGAAATAGGAAGCTATTGACTGCCTTATACTTTGACCTCAAATGTCATCGGCTGAATTAGGACATGACTAGTTCTGTCCACCTCTGTTGTAAAACTCACACTTCATTTACAGAGAATTCAACTTATCTACTTTACTCTTCATGACAATCTATTAATAATTCTCTAAGGATTCAGAAAAAAAAGTATTATTTTTCCTGATAGATAAAAAATCCTTAGAATATAAGTATTTTAAGAATGCCATAATACAATTTTGAAAAAGGGCCAAAGACATGTAGTGGATAGAAATATTATGATGAAAACTGTAGAATTATAAATGTATATCGATTATTTATTAGGTTGGTTCTTTTTTTTTTTCATTCAAGAATTGTATTAATATTCAAATTGTTATATTTTTGCAACAACATTTTCTGAGTGAAAACCCGTTTGTAAGTCATTTCAGAGTTTTTTTCCTCCAACTCAGAATTAAGAAGAAATAACAAATACATAACTAATGTATTTTCCTGTTTCTTTAGAAAACAACCGAGTTAATGGAAACAGCAAATACTTTTAGTTGGGAATCGAATGAACACAAAGGCACAAATGAACCAACTATTTTATGTTTTGTAAGTACATGACACTTAATGGCAAGTAGAATGTAGAAATGCTTTCTTTATTTCCAAAGTCACAAAAGTTATCTTTGGGAAATACTTTTGGAAACTAATTATCAGTTTCACAACCTTGATATGTTATTTAATTTGGGATGTTTATTTAAATGTTATTTTCTTTTTATTGTTTCATTATAAATTCAGCTTCTTTATGTTCGTTTTATGTTATTTAAAGCTTTTTTTTTTTAATAGCTTATGTTTAATTATCACTATAACGTAAATTCACTTTATTTTCTTATTTATTGTTATATTTTTGCTTTGAATTGAATAAATGTACACTGTCCTTTTACATCTCCTGCCTGGTCTCTTGGGTGTTTTAACATCATTCCTTCACTGACACCGTCTCACGTAGTTCAACTTCATTCTCACTTCAAGGCTTTCATATTAAAGTTAAATTTTAGTTATAAAGAGAAATTACAGCTGAATAAAAACAACAAAAAAGAAAATAAGACAAAAAAACCCTAAATGAATTGAAAATCGAATGGAATTATTTCAAAGATTAATAAAAACATTTTACTTTTTTTACTAACCTATAAATTGAAAAACCCTATCATTTCAAAATCAAGTAGTATGTTTACTTGATTTAATCCAACTTAATATTGTTTTTATTTATGAGTTTTTTCGAAAGCAATCTTTAATCTATTTTACTAGGATTTGAAAAACCTTGTTATATGAGAATGCAATAAGACAAAAATTTAACATTTTAGGTTTATTTTCAAAACATTTCTTTTAACTTTATGACAATTCATTACATCTCCATTAAATTTGTAATTTAATGATAATTTGGGGTAATTATTAATAATTATGTTAAACAGAAGGGTTCAAAAGTTTATTACTGCATCAAAAATCAACGATCACTTATTAGGAATGAGAGAAAAGCAATGAGGAATTCAGTTCTTCAATCCTTTTCTAACGAATGACCTTAACTTTTTACTTAATGTTTATTTAATGTCAAGTCCTTCTTCAATATTATTAATAACTAGCTTCTCACAAATTTCAAATATTTAACATTCTATAGAAATCATTTATAAAGCCATATACCTGAATATATTTGCACAAAGATAATTTATACAAAATTAAGTACAAAAATTCGACTAGTTTCTCCATCGAGAGACAGTATTACCAAGTCTCGATAATACCGTCTCTCGACGAAGAAACTAGTCAAATTTGTGTACTTAATTTTGTATAAATTATCATTGTGCAAACTTATTCAGGTGTACGACTTTATAAATGATTTCATTGAGCTCCTGTACACGTAAAGCATTCCATATTAACATTCTATATCTTGAATTTTATTAATTAAAAATTTAATTACATCTACTAGGCAAATAACTGCTGAACTATGAAATTACGTATTTTGGGAAATTATGAAACAGCTCGACGAAGAAGGACGCGAAGAGCTGACTGAGTTAAGTGGATTGAGTCCAAAGTTAGTTTTATTAAAATGAAATCGATCCAGTTTTTTTTTTACATAACTCCAACTCCCTTTAATGAAATAACATAAGAATAATTCACCTTCAAATATAAAAATGAACTCCTTTCACCATTTCGCGATTACGTTAGACCTGTTGCACTTAGAGGACGACACAAACTCTGATGTCATCTTTTGTTTTGATGAATCTGTTCAGAATCCATTTCTAATATCGGAATTATTTACATTGAAAGAAATTCTATTGGGTAATACTTTTTGTTTCAAACATAAAGGACTAAACTAAGCCATCAGAAACTAAATACAATTGTATTTACTCTTTACTGTATACAAATGTAAAGATATTTCATTACTAATCTGGGATAGAAATACAAAGTCACTGATCGGAAATTTCGATCAGTGTGAGTTTATCATCCCATAAAGCCTTAGACAGTTTAAATCGTAAACAATATAAGCATTATTGTTTAAATTAGCTGCCCAAAAGAATTATCCTCTTATGTAAATTCATATGTAATCAATATGGACAACTGGATTGAATTCTGATTCACATCATTTTAGTAAGGGTAAGAAATCGAGTGAATGACAATCACCCAACTGATTTATTGAGTAAACATGGATCAATTACTTGAATAATCCATAAATTTGACGTATGAAATAAACTAGAACCTGGTTCTAAATATCTTTCTGTCTTGAAAAGCAGATATCTGCCTTCTCACACTAACCGAAAGTTAAAGACAGTTGCACCAAATGAATTATTTGACAGGATGGAATAAGGCAAGGTTTCACTGGAAATCATTGTAAAAATTATCAATATCAGAATTCATCATCCAAACCTCTTAACCACTTCAAAACAATCCCTAAGTCTTATCAATACTAATTTTATAGTCGCCAACAATTATAAAATTATTTATTCTTCTATAATCGTACTTCTGAAATGAGTTTCAGTCCATCAGATCGGTCCTTTGCAATTGGAGAGTGGCTTTTGAGTGAACCAATCACAAGCTATCGACATCGGTTGCTAGGGGATCTATGACAGTCAGAACCTCAAAAATATACATAAATACAGCTTTTTTTTTGTCCTAATGTTTCTCCTAAAATTCAGAAAAATAAGGGAAAAAACACCCCTACTGTGGGCTTTCTTGAAGTCTTAAAAATATGTTCTGATAATTTTTTATTATTTTTTTGGGTCTTTCCTCAAAGAAAAACCAAAGATAACCTCAAAGATAAACACCTCCTTGGTCGTAACTAATTTCAATACTGAAACCCTAGCAACGGATCCTAGCAACAGGCTCTTTGAACTGTGATGTAGAATGTGATGACACCACTTAAACGGTCCATAGATGGATTTAAAGATGAATTATAACAGCCATTCTATTTCACAGTTTTGTCTTCCATCCTTGTTGTGCGACTGCACAGTCACAGGCCTCAAGTCACGGAATAGTTGTTTCAGTTATTAAGTAATAACATGAAGATGTGTCAGCAGATCTGTTTGCTATCGTCGAGGGAATATAGAAGTCATATAAAGAATTATTTCTTCTGGGATCAATCACCTCCTCTCCATTTAATACCGTCGTCAATGAAGCAAATCATTATGTATTTCATAATGGTAGTTTTAGCAGATCTTCGATTCTCTCTCGCCTTCTAAATCAGTGCACTCAATGCAGCCACACTGACAATGCTTCGCAGATTACTCGTAAGTTAATCAGCAAATGTTGATCCTATGCTCGTGGGGCATATTCTTGTTTCACTCAATTGGTGGGAGTAAGAAATACAAAATCCTTCCGCCAAACTTAAGTCCAATGGAGCTGTATTTGCCACCTGTTATTCAATCTGGGAAACTTTCCTCCTCCACCTGCGATTGAATTGAATTCAATCCAAATCAAAAATGTCAACTTGAGACTGCCGATGAATCGATTCATCCTAGTACATGATCTAATACTAGGAGATTCGTGTAAGCTATTGTCCAAAGCCTTTCTGCCCCATGAACTACATCTTCAGCTGCCACCGTGAATCTAAAGGAGAAATCTGTCGTAATTTTTAGATATTAATTTTAAACAGTTTTTATTCTTATCTTTTATTTGTAATAGTAGTCTCGGTAGACACTGGCTGGAGCAGCCGGATTCAATCCATGGCAAGGTCGGGGATATTTGATGGTTCCAGAGTTAATCCAACCTTCTGTAAAATGGGAACCTTCTGTTAAAGACGAACGAAATCTGGTTCTCAACTAATGAACTATTGGTCACAGAAACATCGAAGTCTACACGTTTGGCACTTCTATGAGTCAACAGTGGTTCGAAGCATCACTTAATACTAATTACAAATATCATTTATTTGTCTATTTTGTTTGAGCTACAACAACAACTCGAGCTTAAATCGAAAGAAAGCAATTTTTCTCAAGCCAGCAGAGAAAGAGGAAAGACCCATCTTTAGAACAACAAACTCTTAATTATCACTTCAGTCGAAACATAAGGAGGAACCCCATAAGCTCTAAACACATTAGGAATAAACACATTAGGAATAAACACATTAGGAATAAACACATTAGGAATAAACACATTAGGAATAAACACGAATGAATCAACCAAAGTTCTCTTGTTCACACCAACAATGTGTAAAACTCATTCCAATCCTCAAAGAAAAGTTTACGAATTTTTGTTTTTAATTTTTTTCGATATAATGGCATGAAATTGCTGTTATCTAATCTATTTCTAACTACATTCAATCAATATTTATTAGAGAAAAGAATCGTTGGAAACCAATGCAACAAAAAAGATTTCTTTTTAAAATTGGAATGATTAATACCCATAAATGTTATTCTGTAAAAGAGTAATTCATATTTAATAAATGTTGCCACACAAATTGGAAAACATAGATTCACTATTCAAAAAATAAGCATCAAAAATATATACAAAAAAAAAAAAGATTAAAAGATCCAAAGACTTTCTTTTATAAGAACACAGAAAATAAGAAGAAATCATGAAAAATACTTCCACCCATCGATTATATGTTGTATGTGGGTCATTGCATTTCAATATTTTTAAGATTGTTAACCCATATTCTTCAATTTCAATAAAATTTTACAGATATTACGTATGCAAAATCAAATGGAAATCCACAATCCCAGGAACAGTTTTGGAGATATGGCTCGTTGATGTGTATCAGGAAATGGGCTACAGCCGCAGAATTTTCTGCATAATTTACAAATAAGAAATTCATTTAAGACATGAATTGACGCCACCATATATCACAATTTAAAAAGTTTATGTGAAATAAAATTATAAAAACACGAGTACTTTTGAGGCGATCTACGCCTCCTTGTCAAGTGGAGAAATATAGCAGGATACAGAATATGAAGTGGAAAGAAGTGGAGCATATGATATGGTATAAATTATAGGCAATTGGGGAAAGAGGCATCAACATGACGTCCAACGGAGATTAAACACTTTTTTTTTAAAGGGGGTGGTTAAAAAAAATAATTTAGAACATCCAATTTGTGTGTGTTTTAGGACATATAAATGAACTTCGACATATAATTTTCTGAGATTTTTAAAGTTTTTATCTTTTCCTCTACAAGCATTTTTAACTAAAGTCAGGAAATTTCAGAAAAAGAAATAACTGAATTTTTTTTAGTGGGATTTCATTTTGATAGTAGTTGATTCCCAGAATCAAATGTCTTCATTTCAAGAGTGTGCTCATAGGGATGTACCTTCATCTTTTGATGATGCCTCTTTTGATGAAAGTGCATCCCCAAATTGTTTGAACAACTCTTGAAATATTATGAGCGCTGTTATTTAGTTAATTCGAATTGGCTACAGTTCTCTAAATAAACAAAAGGCTTAAATAAGTTTTTAAGATAAGTAAAAGAAAGGCGGAGAATGGTCACAGTCCTTTCAATAAATGCCGAACCAGAACTGTCTTATAAAAGACGGCTAACACAGTTTTTATTAGGTTTCTGGAGAAACCATTAGTTAAAAAAATAGTTAAAGTATTCTACTATGTAGGTCCTTGGGAGATAAGACTCCCGGCGTTTCGTGACTAAATGGGACTCAAGTGAAATTGGAGGGTTCAGACCGACGCACGCCCATTTTTAACCCCCGAAAAAACAAAAAACAAAAAAAAAACCGGTACACATTTTAAAGAGCGAACCTTGCGACCCGTCTGCAATTCAGCGTGGAAGAAACTCAACTTCCGCCGGGGTCGGAACCCAGCTCCTTCAGTCAAGAAGATAAAAGAATCACTTTTAGAAATCATTACACCTTAAAATTATAAAACTGACTTCATCTTCCGGTGATTTCTGTGTTTTTTTCAGTCCATTCTAAATATTTTTTTTGAATTAAAGATATCTTTGTTAAATTACATCCAGATAATAATAGAATAACCCATCTCAGGCGCCATTTTCTTAGCTTATCAAGGATGGATTTGGACATGTATCTTATTACTTTGCTTTGACAAATCTTCACTAAAGGCAGCTTAGCTTTTTGTTAAAAAGAACATGTTGGTTTAGATCAAATGTTAATTTGACTGAATATTTGACAACAACCACAGAAATAAACGGTGGTTTTTAGGGCTAGATAGCAATGGATAGCTTAATATGAAAAACAATCCATGACAATAAAGTCTCTAAGGATTCTATTTTTAAGAGATTTTTTTGAAGTTTAATCACAATTGTTTTAAAAGTCGAGATTTCAATTACAGATCTCTCATGGAAAGATGTACTTGAGGTCTGTATGATCCGTTGGTTGAGGTCAGGTGATAAGGATGGCCATTCCATACGAATGATTGTTTTATCCTGTATAGATGCTATTCCACCATAGGAGGTCTTTCGGGACCGGCTTCGTACGTCATCAATATGGCATCAGGACCCAAGTCTGCCAAATGTGGACGAACATGTTGGTGCAGGATGTCATCACAATACCTCACAGTTTTTAGAGTTTGCATGGGAAGACATGACACATCAATACGGCCGTTGATTATTATCCCACCTCATCATCACTACGCCAGCGCCATATATTTCTCCAGATGTTAATGGATTCCGAACAATGCTCGTAGGGGAATCACTTTGGAGACGGAATCGGCACTCATTTGGACAAAAGACAGAGTCCTTTGAGTTTTCTGTAGACGGTATCGATTACATTGAGGCTCTATGTACGACAGCATTAAAAGACACAAACTTCAAAATGACCCTGATGAAACCTTTGGGACCTGGAAGACGGCTTATCTTCTTTTATCAATAGAGGTCTGCAGTGTGTTCTGTGATGTCTTGAGGTCACGTGGTAATGTTCTTCCACACGTGTATTTGACCTTCGAAAGATCATATAATGTGCCCTATACCGATTTCAAAGGCAGTTTATGATGCCACGTGTAGCATTAAGCTTCTCTGACTGACTTTGACTGCGTTTCCAGTCTAATGTCTTCATGGAATGTTCTCTTCCGTTCATTTTTTGAAAACATGGCAATCTCGACTTTTATCAAAGACACGAACGTCTTCAATTGAAACTGTTGCAGAAATGAACTAACTTTCCTCTTGAATAGTTTCGATCGTGGAACTGCTTTATGAAATTTCATTTGCATTTGACATCTGCTTACGTTGTTATGCAATAAATACTTTTATACCAATACTTTTGTCTCAATTCTCTACCAATGTCCGTTTCGAAAAGGGAGAACCACGATAACACAGACGATTCTACCCCGCAAAGGGGTGATACGCTGAGATGGGCACTTTCATAAGACCTGTTTTTCTTTTAGTACCTGTTATTTTTGCAATAGTATTTATTCTTTCCATAATTCTTTCCCGAAAAGAACAAATAGAACCCAGCTACTAGCAAACTAACACTATAAAAAGTAAATATCCCATCTTCCTCGCCCCTATTTGGAAGAAATCGCAGGAGACCTGACGCATGCGCAAAAGCGCTGAAGGCTCTCGTAAACGAAAACGAACAGTATTTACGTATATTTTTTTCATTGTTGTTTTTCAGTTTTGAGCACCAAGGTAATAGGAAGACACGTTAATTGAACTATAAGTTCTGTAACAGATTTCTTTCATTTCGCGATCTATCACAACGTTCGAACAACAACAACTTGCTGACAATTGTTTAAGATTTTTCAAGCCTGAACCAATCACCAAATAGTTTTTAAGAAAATTATTTGAAAGAAAAAGCCAGGATAATTTCAGAGACACAAAGCATTACTGAAGTCTCATCTTTTCATGATTGGTTTTAAATCATCAAAAGAAAATTAGTCAACTAATCAAACACTTCCACTCTAAGTTTCTGCTGCTTTACCTTCAGTCATTGAAATAGAATATTCTAAGCAAATTAAGCATCATCATCAGCAATTTAACGTGCCGTGAAATAAACGAAATGAGAACACAAATAGCACCTGAATAAATTAAAATTGCCTCTCTGGTTCGATTATAAGGAAGGAATTGGGAACTGCCGTTTCGTCCTTCTACGGACTCATCAGCCCAATCCCGCCTTACCCGATTAAAGAACCAGAGAGGCAAAATTCATAAGTGAAGGTCACCGTCACACCTGACAGTGACCCCCCCCTAAAAAAAAAAATTAAAAATAAATTATATTGCCTTTTTTGTTTTGGGGGGTCACTGTCAGGTGTGACAGTGACCTTCACTTATGAATCTTGCCTCGCTGGTTCTTTTAACGGGGAAGGCGGGGTTGGGTTTCGTCCGTAGAAATACAAAACGGCCGTTCCCAATTCCTTCCTTATAATCGAACTAGAAAGGCAATTTTAATTTATTCAGGTGCTGTTTGTGTTCTCATTTCAAATTAAGCATCAATTAACACATTTTCAAGGTTCCTCTATCTTCCTTGATATTAAGAGATTAAAAATTGTGAAATGCAATTTTTGGTTCTAGTTTGATTACTGAGTGAGGACCCATGAGATCCAAAGATTAAGCCCTATTGGATTGATGCCATTAATTTCCTTTAAAGATCTTTTTTTTTTTTTCAATGTCCAATTTGAATTATTAAATGCAGAGTTTTTATAATAGGACGCATCAGATTGAGATAGCAATACCCTAGACAACGTTCTTTCATGCACATTGAAGTAGAAGAACGTATTTTAGGCTGCTTTACTTAGGGTTTAAACACTGCTGAAATATTAAGCATTAAAGTCAGCTATCCTTCATTATCGAAAAAGAATTTCAACATGACCTTGCTTTTTAAACTTTTTCGTTGAGGTTATCTCTTGTGCTTATACTGTGCATTTAAAAGACATTATTGATTTCTGATTTTTAGCGGTGATGATATATTTCGTTACCAGCAACAATCTTTACAAGAAAAAAATTTAGTTCCAAGTATTTAACTAAATGCTACGCCTCGTGCAAAAGTTATTTTTATTAGCAGTGAGAAAACACGGCTTTCCGGTTTCGAACAATGAAACTATATCAATTAGGGTTTCCGTAACTGAAAATGCTGCGATCTTCCAACCGATCTATTTAAGCAACCCGATCTAAACTAGCCGTATTTGCATCAGAGATCTCGGTTCGATCTTTAATTGTGCTTTTGTTATCTACATACGGCTTCAATTTGTAAGAGCAGAAAAACTGAATTACGGAAGCTTGATCTGGCTCCGAACTGTTTAATGTTTGAAAGCTCCTCTTAATTGACAGCAAAGCAGCTGCTACTTCCTTACTTCTATTTATTTACTAGACTTAGATGACGTCGTAACTGTAACGAATTTTGAACATCTCGGACATATTTTTACGAAACCATTCTCAGTATCTTCAAACTGGTTACAAGAAGCGTAAATTGGAAAAGCCAATGATTTAAAGTTATATCAGTTTTGCTTACATCAAGGATTAATGACAATCCAACATTTCAAATTACTTCTCGTAGACTAAAGCAGACGATTAAGGAATTATTTCATACGACTTCTCATTGCCGAAGTCCTTCTGTGCGAGTCATTGTTAAGTTTTAAACAAGAGTTAAAATTAACTAATGATATCCTTGTTTCTTACTGAAATAAACAGCATAAAGGGAAGCAGCAAAGCAAAATCTCTCCTCAAAATCGGAAAATTAACGAATGAAATGAAACATGAATAAACAGCTTCAAATATCATGGTTTCAAAGAATATCAAAACCAAGAAGCTACGTCAGCTCTGGTGTTTGTTTCCTTTGGGTCAATCATTCTACAGTGGATTCATTGTAATTCTTCCTAGTCGTGTTCAATACTTGAAGAGAAGCGAAGCAATATATATTTCAGTGTTAACTTAAGATTTAAATGCAAAATAAATATACATGTGGATACAGAATAGTATTTAAAAATAAAGATTTGATTCACTTTTCAAATTTATATTCATTTACTTCAATCCCGAATGATTCTGCAAATGTTTGAAAATCGTTTCTAACATTGCTAAGCAACATAAACAGAATGGAGAAACACTTGGAATTCAATGATTAGAAATTATTTTAACATCAATGAATTTTCAGCAGTTATTTGAATTAAATACATTTACGCACAAATTTAACAAATTCCGGATTAGATTTTTATAAAAATTATCTTTCTTTTCAAAGTCATTAATTTCTTTTTCTTTGAAGTTTGAGAACAAAATCCTTAACTTAACAACATCCTTCACAACTCGTAGACTAGTCTTGGTTATTAGTTAACTAATCGAATTAGTTACAATCGAATTAACCACATCTAACCACTGTAAAGCCTTTACTTTATTATTTTAGTAGTTTTTTTTTTCTTTTCTTCAGTTGAATCCAGGAGCTTTAGAGAACCGAACTGTGGAACCTCAATACAACTAAGCCACAAGGTCTAACATTAAGTTTTAAATGTAATGCCTAGACATTAGAACTTGTATTATTCCTTTCTTATTTTATTTCAAGATATGTTTGTAATAAAAGAAATAATGTATTAAAAGAGCTTTTTATTTATAAACTTACTGATTACTTTTCTTCCTTCAAAGACGGAATTTTGAAACAACTGAGAATTAAGGATTTCGAAAAAAAGTTTAATAAACAACTGAAACAGAACTAACTATTTTTTAATTATTTTGCCAAAATAGTTTTGTCAATAAATTTAGCTCAGCTAGATCTAATTACCTGTTTACTAATGATTTAAATTTGCTGTAGTTAAAACATAAAATTCAGAGGCCAGGTACCAAGCAATGGGCCACCTGCTATGTTATGGTCGAAATCGTATAGTCAAAATCGAATTATATGAAGGTAGTTTCTATAAAATGTAGACTCAGCTATTAAAAAAGTCTAGAAATGATAGACTAGTTAATATAATTTTTTTTCCGGTCAAGACCTCAGCCTCAGCCCCTTTAACGCCCGGTCCCCGGTGCTGACACCAACTGACCCTCCCTTAAGGGGATCCTGATTACTAAAACTTACCAAAGTGGAACAGTCTTAAATCAATCAATTTCTTCTCAATCATCGTATTTTGTAATTTTAAATATAATTTAATTATTATTAACTAATTGTCTGTACAATTTAACTACAGCCCATAAAGCAACTGTGTTTAATTGGCAGCAGAAAAAGTGATGCAGGAAATTCCATGTTAGCAAATAAAGAAAAAAATATTATAAATAAAGAAAAATATAGTTTTCAAGATTTCTCCATTTAAAATAATGAAATGGACTCAGCTGTTACCACTAAAGATGTAGTATAGTTAGAATGTTTCAAAGAAAGAATAATGGATGTTTTTAAAACAAAAAATTACTATTGGTTTTTTTTGTCTTCTTTGATCGCAACATATTTCAGTGCCCTCTTTCTACTGGCACCAGGAGATTAAATTCATCAGAAATAAGGTACGAAATTGAGAACAAGTATTTGAAAGGAAAACTAACAAATACAGAAAAACGAAGGAAACAACGAAGCCTCTTCTGACTCTTATTGTAAATGACATCTTTCATATCTCAAATGGCAGATAAATTATGCGGTAACGAAAAAAGCAAGAGTTTTCCTTGTCGCTTTCTTGGTTTTTGTTAATTGGGCTCTAAACACCTCCTCTTTAATTATGATCATCCGGTAGTAAACATTTGGCATTTACACGTAATTTGTTCGAAATTGTTTGATTAAATTCTTGGATTAAATTTCATCTTGGATATTCTTGCAAAATGTCACGTGGATCGACCATAGGGTTCCGAAGAAATTAATCAGCAATAAACAAAAACTACTCGTCTGTCTATTTAATGAAAGCATAATAATAATAATACATAGTGCTAAAAGGAAAGGGTGATAATAGTATCAGACTGATAAAAGTAAAAGTAAACAACATATTACCTTAATAAATCATCTTTCATAAATTTGTAAGTAATTTACTCTCGAAATCCTATAAACAACATTCTTTAAACAACATTGTAAACATAACACATCATTAAATTTTTCAATAATTGTAAACATTGTAAACATAGCATATCTTTAAATTATTCAATATTATAAAAATCATGAAGCTTTCAAATGATTGTAATGATTGTAACCATTGCCTATCTTTGTTTGTTTCTATTTTGCTTTACAATTCAGCCTGAAGAAGCAGCAGCTTTCTGCGATGTTTGGTGGAGAATTTGTGTTTCCTGTGTTTTCTATATTAGCATTCTTTAATGTCCACAATATTTCGTTTTTCTTTTCGAAAAACTTCATCAGGTTATTTTTGCCTCTACAAATGTAAGTATAATGGTTACAAACAGCTAGAAAAATTAAAAACATTTCATTATGCAATATAACAGTTGAAAATATATCATTCATTACCATAGTTATTAATAATGATAATATAAAACATAAATAATGATAATAACATTAACAGTAACGATGCTTCATAAACAACAATAACATTCTCTCATTGAAACTTGAATAATTTATTTTATCTAACTTATTTTTTGCAAAAATTCTTTTATGTAACTAAAAGAAGCATTACTAATTTTAAGGAACTTAACTTTATTGAGACAATTTCTACTATTAATTAAATATTCGTTTATTTTTTTGTAAAGGAAACAAATTATTCAAACTGAAGAAAGAAATGAATGAAAACATGTTAAATAAGATGAGAGTTGTTTATAGTTTAACTTGCAGGGATTGTGGGGGCATCTATTTCGGGAGTATTGGGAGAACTTTAACGGAAAGATTGGCAGAGCACATTAGAGCATTTAAGAATAAAAAAAGCAGAATTTCTGATTGGGCAGATCATTGTGAAAAAATGGGACATAACCCAGAAACATCGTAGTCGAAATTTCTGAAGAGAAGGAAAGACTCCTGATAATAATATTAATATAACAAGATTCTATTATTATTCAATTATATTATTTCGTTTTTAATCGCTACAAATTTATAGAAAGCAAAAACGATTGGTCCATCGATTGGTGCAAAAAGGAGGCAGCTCCATTAACTCATAAGGGAAATACAATGGATATATATATGCCTCCTGATTGGATTCGGTGCAAAAAGGGTCGTGCATGAGAAGAAAGCAAATTATTTTTACACAAAAATGAAAGAAGATATTGCTGAAATTTCGGTGAACAAAGATGAGATGGAGCTGTTAGCTTTTGATTTTCAACAGAATATGCCTCTCCCCCACGTACCTAGTGGAGATGTTTTTTTTAAACGGCAACTGTGGGAATAACAACTTTTGTGTCTTTGCAGCCAGTACTGGAAAATCATATTTTTTCATGTACGATGAAACCGTAGCCAAAAACGAAGCTAATGATATAGTAAGCTTTTTACATTATTTTCTTGAAAATTTTGTAGCATCAACAGTCACAAAATTATACCTATATTCTGATAACTGCAGCTCACAAAATAAAAACCAAGTCTTGGCTCAGTATCTTTACACACTTGCAAATACAGTGTTACCTCCTTTAACGGACACCCTGAATAGCGGACACCTCTAATTACCGGACATTATTGCGGGTCCCAGTCCCTTACAATAGGACATTCCATGTTATCCACTCCGAATAGCGGACACTCTGAATAGCGGACAGTTATTTTAACTGTAAATTTTTTTATTTTTTTTTATTAACATTTCGACATACACATCATGGTTGTATTTACATCGGTGCCCCATACATTGATACATTGTATCTGTGTCCCATGAATCAATGCACGAATCTGAGGCCCTTTTTTTTCACTGCAGTTGCTTTGTAAATGTCAATACCTCATAAGGTATAAACGTATTGATTAAATGTAGTGCGAATTAAAATGACGTCAAAAAGGAAGAGATTGGCACTGAAATAAAAAAGTTGATGTTGTTGAAGTTGCTGAAAAAGAAAAGCTGAGTGTGCATTGTCTTGCTGAACGTTTTAAATTTGGAAAAACTCAGATAAGTGAACTTTTAAAGGACAAAGATGAGATTAGAAAAATTTGGATGGTGAATTCAAACGAAAATTCGAAGAATTTGAAGTTTCGTAAAACTGAAACAAGCAAAATCGAGGAAGTGGCCATAAAATGGTTCCGCTCTGCTCATGAAAAGAACATTCCTATAAGCGGTGTTTTGCTTCGAGAAAAAGCCAGAGAATTCGGTGAAACTTTAGGATTGAACACGTTTAAGGCATCAATGGATGACTAGAAATTAATTTTCTGTATACTGTAATAATTTTGTCATTATTTTAAGTAAGACAAACGGTTTAGCACTCATTTAAAAAGGAATGTAGTAAATACGGTAATTTGCAATTGTTCATATTCTCTCATATTGCAATGGTAATTGTAGAAATTTACGGTAATTAAGATTGTACGTAATTTTTCATTAAATGACATGCTGTAAGCTAAAAAATGAAAAAAAGACAGTCCTCCCCAATAGCGGACACCTCCCAATAACGGACGAAACTTCCGGTCCCGTGACTGTCCGTTATTCGGAGGTAACACTGTACTAACAAATTTGCTAAATTATACACAGATATCCAGAACGAGGACATAGTTTCCTGCCTTGTGACCGGAGCTTCGGATTGATGGAAAAAGAGAAAGAAAACGGGAAAGGATCGTGTTGCCAGAAGAATGGGTTGCACTGGTAAAAGATACCTGCCGCAAATTGGTAGTGGTTTCAGTTTCCCAAGAAATGATTTTGAACTTCAGTGGTCATTTCAACGTTCATTTTAAAAAGTGCTTATCAAACCAAAGAAGGCAAAAATTTGCTATATCTTCTTATCGTGTCATGGAGTACACAGCAAAAGGCGTGGAATGCAGCAGTTCCGCCAGTGCCTTAGTTAAGGATTTGGTTAGCCTTCAGAAACGTGGCGTACGTTGACTTTACCTCCTTCTACATTACTCTTCTACTGTGGACCGCTTCCACTTAAGCGCCCCAAATACCTATATGTGAAAGAACTTGCGACAAAATACGTGCCTTCTGACTGTATGTGGTTTTAAGATCGGCTGAAGTGTCAAAGAGAAGAAGAACCTACTCAGCCAGAAGAAGATAGCTTTACATACGATTAGTTTGTGCTTATTTATTACTTTTGATAACATTTTGTTAATAAATCGCATTGAAATTTGTTTGACTTTTTTTTTTTTTACTCTCCGGTGCCTAAAGGGGGGCAGCTCCAACGTTTTCTTTTTCATATTGTTATCTAACCAAATTTCCAAAAAGCGTATTTTGTGAGGATATTATGTATTAAGTACTAGAGTTTAACCCTACATATGAATCACACATAAATTCGAAGAATTCGTGGTAAAACAGTTTTTTGCGTCTCCTGAAAAATTTGCTGAAATGGAGCTGCCTCCTTTTTGCACCGGTGTCTTCAATTGGTGTTCAAAGGCCATTTCTGTAGAATCAACAGAATGATGTGTGGGACTTAGAATTGCTTTCAAAACCAAATAGAACAAGAAGAAAATAGGTTAAATAGGTTAATTAAAATATTATTTTAAATGCACCATTTAAAATAATACACAACAAATATCTGATCTGAGACTGAGAATTTTCTAGAAAGACTTGGTAAAGCTTTTCCAAAATCAATTCAAATCACCAATATTGGCAGTTTGATGATATAACAACTACAAATGTATTGACTTAATATATCTTTTTATAAAACGGCTGTTATTAGATCGATGTAATATTTATCTTTTTATAAAACACACATCAGGGAAAGAGTTAGATGTAGCCGATTTATTATCATTAAAACTATTTAAAGAATTCACCGTACGAGTATTTCTATAAAAAAAGAATTTGTCCAAATGACTGTACTAGCTATATACAATGGCGCAGCTTAGCCACTGCTGCTTTTGCGCCATTAAAACACCAACAAACAACAACAGCTATATACAAACCGTCTTGCTCTGATTGTTTTAAGCAAAAGATTACAACTGAATTCAAAAGCCCACTTTCTAACAATGCAATAGTTCATCAGACAGAATAGTTTTGGGTGGTTTCCAGTTTCATAATAATTTCCATGACTTCTGAACTCCTTATTTACTGTGGATTCATTTAGGGACAATCCCATCAATCGTTCTATAGATAAGATTGAGAAACATTTAACCATCTTGTTGTAATATCAGATACTCAAATGCTTTGCACTAGACTGTGGATGAATAAAATAGAAAAGGTATTTTGTGTTGCCTGATTATCCACAAAAATACACAAGAATACTATATCATTCAAAGTAAAAGTAAATGCATTGCTTATAACAGTGATTAAATGTGTTTTGTGCTGTGAAGCGAAATCATCACAGTGCTTAGTATTCTTGGACACTCTGCAGTAACAACAATGGAGGAAGTGGGAATAAACAACAAGAAGTTGGTTGATTGGGATCGAAATGATAAAAGGGAATTAAAAAAACAGATCTCTTAGCTTATATTTAGCTGGCCATATTAGTAATAAAGAACCATCAGTTAAACGTGGTTCAATTCCATTTTGTAAACTAACTTTAAAGTAAATACTTGCACTTAAGCATCGATCTCACAAGGGAAGTGCGTGACCTCGAACGCTGAGAACCTCACGAAAATGTGCTTAGGATATAAATCACTCAAGCCAAAAACAGTGGTGTGGGTCATTCTCATGCAAAACTGCATGGCTTACCACGACAGATATTTGAATGATCACCTATTGAAGGTCTAAGAGAGGAACTTTGGTAATGCAAAGAAACAAAATATCGATATAATAGGACCAGAAACACATATTTCAATGTCGTGACTGTATTGCGTCATGAAGAAGTACACATTAAGAGGTTGGCAATATTTTGTTGTCTTCGGTGGCAATATCTTGAGAATAAGCACTTGTTAGTGCAGGTACAACATGCCACCGTCGGATGGCGCTAGCAGACAACAGCTGAATTTTGCATGGGAATGACTCATACCACTGTTTTTGGCATGAGGGATTTATATTCTAAGCATATTTTCGTGAGGTTCACGGTGTTTGAGGTCACGCACTTCCCTTGTCAGTGCAATGTCTACGGATTCCTATCGTTAAAGAGAGAATCAACAAAATGACGACCAAGTGTTTTACAAAAAATAATCGACTGAATTCATGGATGAAGATAAAGACATTTCTTTCTTTGAAACAACGAATAGTTTTCAAGATAAGCTGACTATTATTTATTCTTCTGATAACTGAGAATACATTCTTCAACAAGAAGCAGTAAAGTATCATATCGCAGATGTACATCTATGTTTAGAAAAGAATATATAATTTAATGTAATATAAGGAAGAAAATATATAGATAAAAACACACTCTTCCATACATAACATTAGTATTTAAATATTTATTAAAATACTAATAAGGGAGACAAATTTTCAGGAACTGTACATATTCCTTTTTTCAAGTCAATAAATTTATTGATTATTGACTTGAAAAAAGGAAAATGTACAGTTCCTGAAAATTTGTCTCCCTTATTAGTATTTTAATAAATATTTAAATACTAATGTTATGTATGGAAGAGTGTGTTTTTATCTAATATTTTTGATATGGAAAGGAAGAAGATTGTTGAAGAATTAGAAAATAGATAGTTATTTATTTTAATTTTAAACCAGCACGTCATTTAGTTTTATTTGTTCCTTTTAATAATTTTCATTCGACCAAACATAATATATTTATTATGTGTGAATTCAACTAAAGCATTGACACACAAACACTCCAGTGACCTACAAAGCATCCGATTGAATCATTTTTTGATCCAATTTTGAAACTATTTACTTTCATCTGTAAATCAAAGATAAACCGAGTACAGATAAAAAGATTCTGTTTTGCAGCTTAAAGAGGAAAACATTTCCAAATTTAATACTATTTGATAGAATATCTTTGATTCCATCTGAACATTTTAAAATATTAATTAGTAAATTAACTTTGAGATTACGTAAAGAAATATTGCATTTTTCGCCAATTGCAATATTTATTTATATAAAAAAAAAAATACATATAAAAAAGAAAAGAAAGAAGTTAGGAATTGAAGGATCCTGAATAAGAATTGTTCGATCCTTACTAAAAATTAATGATGTTTTATCATCGGATGTAAAGATAACAAAGGTTATCGAAAATCGAAGACACTGACAATGAGAGCCATCCTGTTCTAAATTATGCATCTTCGAAGAAATCATCAAACGAAGCAGAAGCCGAAACGACTGCAGCAACATAAGGCAAGTACTTGAAAAGAGTTTATTTCTTTTTGATTAATAATAACAAAAATAACATTTAATAATGGAATGGTATTAAATAGTTATCAACTGAAGCAAAGTAAAAGCTCATTTCTATTTTAATATCACAAAAGTTTGCTAGCATTAACTTATTATGTAAGAAGGTTTAACGTGTATCAAATATAATAAGAAAAACGGAAAAAATATAGAAGGTAATTTAGCTAAGGTAATTATGCTGTACTAGTTATAGCGATTTTTCTATTGACGTTTGCTTTTGTGGGTCCCACTTCCGAGAGCGGGAGAAGGATCCATAGGCTTTCACGCGTTCTGAGCTTGATCACAGAGGGTAAATCTGGCTGATGAGTCCTAATAAGGACGAAACGGCTGTCCCAGATTGCCGTCGATGATGGCTCAAAAGCGTGAAAGCATACGAATTTGTGCATTTCTATATTTTTTCCGTTTTTCATTAACTTTATTGAAGGGATCATTGATGCAGTTGAAAAATTAAAATAAATCAAGTGAAATTAATACTGTATTCTATTTTCAAAATTGACCACGTTATTTTACACCTAAGAATAGGAAAATTAAATCGTCACTGGCAAATTTTGTGATTTTCTTATTTGTTCCTATTTTTTACTGACTTTTATTTATTTCTGTAAATTACGAGCCACGGATTTTAATTCGTAATGAAATTAATTGCATTTTTTAATTTTGTTTCACGGATCTTTTGTGTAGTGAACAACTATATTTTGTTTACTTTGTTACATAATGGATAAAATAAAAGTGCAACAATAAATGAAACGTTATTACGAAGAATATCTTTGAAAATGAGAGATTTTTGCAACATTTCTAGCAAACTAGATGTTGATTAGATCATTGGTCTCAAATTTGCGTCCGCCATTTAGTACTTTGTTATTTCCCTGCTCATCATTCAGTTCTATTCAAAAAATTAGCCCAGTTGTAATTAAATAGAAATGAATTCAATAAAGTCATTTATTTCCCCTCATTGTCATCTGCGATTCACTTGAATCAGAATCGGACGAGTTGGAAGTTGGAAGTCACTTTATTTGTTCTTTAGATAAATTTAAGAAAATAAAAATAAATCCAGTAAAAAAAAAATATATACTAACATTAATATTGAAATTCTCAATTGCAAAGAGAAATCAAAAGGAAAAGCTACTTATGATATTTTGAGACAATTGAAATAATGTCATTTTCATTAACTGTGAAATAATTCTAATTTTGCCTTCACAGTGTCTTATTTATTTATAAATTTACTTCATCAAAAGAAGAAAGTTTCGCTGCAAAATCATCAAAGTACAAGAATCTTTACTTTGAGAAAATAAAAAGAATTCTATTCGTCTCAGAAGAAAAATTTCACAGTCTTGAGTTTCTACAAGTCTTGGTGGAACAGGAAAAATGAACCCCCATAACGAAGTGACTGGGAAACACCATGGTATTTGCTAGTGGTACTAGTAGAGGATAGTAAATGCGATGATCAAAAGCGTAGCGCTGTAGAGGAATTAGAAAGCGACTACTGGCCGTGGACAATCCGAGCCCCTATCAGCAGTTACTGATCGGCCGCAAGAGTGATCGGCTGTTTCTAGCACTGTACTGTGCGCCAAAGAGGTGGTGAAGGTTTTAGACATGTCAGGACAGCCTAGGCGAACACAGTTTGTGCAGTTAAGGGAGTTTGAGCAAGGTCATTGGTCGTCCCGGAGAATCGCTCAACACGTTGGACGTGAAACATCCGCTGTTCATCAGTGTTGGCGCCGGTGGTCCGAGAAAAGTCTAGAAGATCGTCAGCCGGACGAAAGCGACGACAGCGACACACGGATGTACGCCAGAACCGCTGAATCGTAAGAGCGGCCATCGCGAATAACACGGAGAGATTAGGACCAGTGTCAGCTAGCACCATTGGCAACCGTTTGCTGGAATCTGGGTTACGATCACGAGTGCCGTTCACCAGACTTTCCCTCACGCCTCTCCACCGTGCAGGCCGTCTCCAATGGCGTCGCGAAAGAAGCACCTGGCGGGATGAATGGCCATTGTGTTTAGTGATGAGAGCAGTTTCTGCCTCGGTGCTAGTGATGATCGTTTGCGCGTGTGGCGTCGACTAGGTGAGCGATACCTGTCACAATGTTTATGGCAGAGATACACAGGACCAACGCCTAGCAGCATGGTAGCGGCAGCCATAGCCTACAATGACTTTTCGCCACTGGTTGTCCTACAGGAAACATTGAGCAATGCAGCGTACATCCAGACCATCATTCAACTCGTTCTCTTGCCATTCATTGCAACATCAGGAAGATGTGCTCTTACAGCAGGCAATGCCTACCCGCGCACAGCTCGTGCAACCCAACGAGTTCTTGAAGACGTTTGTCAACTCCCCTGGCCAGCACGACCACCAGGCCTGTCCCCCATTCAGCATGAGTGGGACTCGATTGATGGGTCTGGTCCGACCTGCAACACCTGCGACAAACCTTCACCAACTGCGGCACGAGGTGAAATGTGCGTGTACCTCCCCGGCACCTCTACGATTGTCTCCAGGCGAGAGTGCAGGCCTGCATTGATACTGAAGAAGGTACACAGGGTATTTACATGATCTTTTGACACTCACTGTAGCCTCGGACCATGGTTTCAGGGTGTTCATTTTTCATTTTCCACCAGCGTATTTTCTATTCGATGAGTTTTGATATTATTTCTTACAGAAAAAAAATGAATTTCAATTATTTAGATTTGTATTATTTTAGGACACATTTGTGACCTATTTTGCTGCTTTAAAACTAATCAGCAACTGTTTTAAGAACTGACTAATTCTTTTTGATATTTATCTTTTTCATTTTCATTCTAAGGGCGGTGTGCACCAAGATTACATTAATATTGAGGGTTGTTCAAATCTCCCCTTAACCTATATTTTCTATGCACTTGCATTCATCGGTCGCTAAAACGCATTCGAATCATCAAAATTTAACAGACCAATTTTCTTCCGTTAAATCATTTCTCAATTAGAAAAAGCCCATCGTCTTCCGCATTGTTTATCAACATAGTTGACATCGACTCCGATTGAAATCGACTCTTGTGATTTTAATAATGAATTAGATGGATTTAATCTACTAAAAGTTCCGAAAAGAATATTAAATAATTCCTTTGAAAGTTCTGCCCCTGATAATTCTTCACGGGAAAAATTCGATCTGACTTAATAGAAATATATTTGGGAAAGAAAACTGTTCTCTCTGCAGTAATACAATAAATAAGTTACTACAGTATAAGGGAGCCGAGGAAAACCCTCCTTTTCACGAGAGATAAGATTAAGAAACCACAGGTGTTCTCTTGGCAAAAGGATTTTGAAAAAAGTTCTTGAAAAAAACATTCAATCATCTATTTTCATTAAAATATTGGTTTTTGTTTAAAGTCGTAAAAAGTATTCAAAAGAAAAATTTTTGCCGCTATTAAATTACAGTTAAATCTTCCGAAATTAAGCTGTTGCTGAGAACTGATTAAATAATGTACATATATTTAAGTCGTCGAAATTTGATTCAGTTTAATATTTTTTTTTATTAAATCAAAAACTGAAGTTAGATGAATTTCAATAGATTATTTAGATGTGGAAAGAATTCATTGTTTGTCGTTCACGTGGGAATCAATTCAAAATACATTTCCTTAAGAATTTCAGTCACTTCCACGCGAAAATTTTCACGAATATTTTCAAATACAAAAGATGAATTGCTTCATATCAATTGACATTTTCCAATCATTTATTGATTCAGAAATTACTGGGAGAAAGAGAGAGAGACGGACAAACACATACAATGATTTTTATAGTATTTTTTTTGTCAAAAACTTTTTGCTTGAATCTATTCAATGCATTAATTTGCAATTGATTTATAAAATTATAAAAGACAATTACATCGTGCAATTCAGAAATAAGCCTTTCTGAATCTTTCGAATCTGATAATGTTTCTAATTCTTATTTTTAAAATCTAAGGTCGATAGAGATCAAGAATCTTCCATTGCGTTTCAATAGCATCACGATGTAGCATTTCATAGAGAAAGGTTTCAAATGTATGGCTTCAATGTATAGTGTGGCGTAACACTCATCAATTAAGTACACTCTTTAAATTGCTTGTACCTAATCTATCTTTCAAAACATATATGAACAATCTTCTTACGTTTTGGCCCATGATATTGTTTTGTCACTCTTCTCTATATTAAGTGAGATATTACATCTAGTGATTGATTAGCGGAGGTTCCCGAAGAAGACACGACAAAGCGGACACTGTAGTAGCCAGTTTCGATATCTCCATGACACATAGGTTTGAATTGAGGAAATCTTGAGGTTCGACAGTTCTTACGCCTCCAACAGCCTCGCTCAGATGTTTCTATTGTCGACGGTTATTGACAGAAAATGTACCTCTGGTTTGATAGCTTTTGTTAAATGTATGATGAAGAAACAGTGAAGTATTATATCTTCAGCAGGATAAGACGAATATTAAACTTTCCTTCGTGATTAAAACCCGTTTTAATTTCGATAACTTATACAATTTTTACTTTTCCCTGATTCTCGATTCACTTCTCTCCATTTGTTCTTATACCAAATGGGAGATTCTATCCCTTCCAATGAACGAATGAATATACACTTTTCAAATTCACATCTACCAATTTGAATGATTTTTACACTATTGTTACTAAAAAATGATTCAAAAAAGTGTTTTTATTTTGTTTTGTTTGTTTTTTGTTTGTTTTTGTTTTTTTGTTTTTTCTAAATTTTTACTTAGTTTTTGAACTACAGCCGCCTACAAAACTGAAAAAGGGCCAAAAAAGGACTTTGGAGCCAACATTGAAATGTTGATTTTCTCAGACCCTAAAAGACGTGATCTCATTTTAAAGTTCTTGCAATGAGTTTTTCTATGAATCTACGGCACTTGCAAGGATTTTATAATTTAAAATTTTCAAGGTCAGGGAAACAATTTTTGACCTTGAAAAATCTCAAAAAGTATATTTTTTTAAAAAAATCAGAAAAAAAATATCTTTTGCCTTCGTAAATTGCTGTAAAATAAAGTTTTCCATCAAATGGGACGTCTCCTATCTTCCGCTATCCTGACTTTGAGGAGGTTTCTACGATTGGCTCCACTTTATCCCACATGAAATCCAACAAAGGAAAAATGGAACAAAGAAACAGGCTTTTGCAAGCAATGTCTAGTTGAGAATCTACTACAATAATCTGTGAGACCTGAACAACGTCAGGATTTATTGAACGATGTTCCCCATTATGATCCCAGGATGAAACTTTCGGCACATATTTATACAACATATACAAAGATAAAGATGTACTTCTTTCAGATTTTTAAAAAATGTACTTTTTAGATTTTCAAAGTCAAAAAAGTGTTTCCGGAAAGTTTTAAATATTGTAAAATCCTAGCAAGTGACTAATCACAGGAGCTTATTAAAAAACTTTTATTTTAAAATTAATTGTTGCTTTAAAATTAGACCACACTCAGGTCGGTCACTTTATTTAAAAGATTCTGGGGAATCAATATTTGACTCGAAAAGTTGCAATTTTTTTCATTTTTTTAGCTGCTGGAAATCAAAGACAGTAAAAATTTTGAAAAAGCAATTTTTTTTAATTATTTCACTTTGTATAAACAGTGTGAAAGTCAGTCAAATTAAAGATTATCAATTTGACTTGCAATAACCCATATATAAATCTTTATCTTATTTTCTTCATCTTTATATTATTTCAGATAATTCAAAGATGTTTGAAAAAAAAGGTAAATTTGGGCTGTTTGCTGTGGTATCTCAAATCGTCGTCATTATCCTGTATGGTCTTACAGTTCGATATGACGAATCAGCTGATGCCAAAGCCTCGTCTAATTCTACCACCATTGGGTCTAATACGGATTTTGCTGCTTTATATTCTAGTAAGTATTGCTTTATTACTTAAAATTAGTCGAGGAAATAACATCCGAAAGTGAATTGGGGTTTGTAACTACAATGTACTCCTCAAAGAGTAATGTCTTTATTTTATTATTGTTTCTTTATTAAAGTCATGAAAACATAGACATAAACGAAAACTCACGTTTCAATTGTAAACCTCCATCGGTGTCTAATATATATTTTCAATTTCCTAAACATCGGTAGAAATCCATTCTTTACGTTCTATTGTCTTTAGTTAAGTTGTCTATTCTTGTCTATTGTCTTTCTTTGAGAATTTTTGTTATTTTCTCTCGCTAATTTCTTGACAGGGATCCACTAAGAAAACAGATCTTCTTGAAACTTAGTATGCAAATTACAGGAATAGAGAGGTTCTAATTTTTATTGCAAAGTTAGAAAATGTCTAGTCCATAAATTAGAGACAATTTCGAAACTCATTATAGGTTTAACGGATCATAATTTAACGGAACGAGGGCGTGATTTAACTTTAGAAAAAAAGCAATTAATAGAACGAAACAGGTAAGAAAACTAGGAAAGAAAATCTGCTTAACGAAAGACTTGATATAACTTCGAATTCTACAACCACAAGTGACACTCAATGAATTTGGGTTTTGTTTTTGTTTTTTTGGTTGGTATTTAAACTTCAAGTTTAAACTTCTTAGTTTTATCTTTTGTGATAACAGCCCCAACTCCTTATTCTAATGGATTTAGAAAAGGAGATAATTAAGAGTTCCTCTGATGATTGATTAATTAACCATCTGTTCAAACTGTTCAAAATTACAAAATTTCTTTTTAAGTTAAAATTTTACAAAGTTTGAAAGAAATCAATCCGCTTAGATGCGGAAAGGCTTCCAAATAACGATAGAAATTGTAAGAATTTATAGTTCTTAAAGTTCCTATAGAATTCAGGAGTTCTGAAGAAAGTGAAAAAATGTTTTTCACATAATACTATACAAAAACAAATTAATTCAGTTTAGTATTACAAAAACCAAGCGAATCCATACAATGTGAAGTTTATCAAACACTTGGTTGCTAAAAGTGACATTACTATTGATTGGCGCGCAAAACTCATTTATTCAAGCATTTTAATTTAAGAGTGAAGTAGAATTTCAAGTTCATTCAGTATGTCTAGATTCCCATTTGCATCATTGAACCGGAAGTGATAGACCCCTGTCACTTCATCCAATTTCCACTATTCTCTTGAATAGGCCAATTAAAACAGGAAGTGGTCTGGAGTGGAAGCTAGATTTTTCTCAAACTTCCCGACCATGCGGAGTCCAACAAGGTATGATTCATGGGACTCCGACTCTGGGTTTGGGTTGTGGATAATACTGCACACACACCCACACAGATATAGATACGGGAATCTTAAAAGCTCCTCCCTACGGGGATTGCTTAAAATATTCAAGGAACATCAGCAATGCAAAGATATTTAGAAACTATTTCTAAAGTTAAAAAGAAAACAAGAACATCACATCATATCAGTCAAGTAACCAAACAATAATAATGAAAACTGTTTTATCATCATTTTGTTAATCTAGCAGACCACAAACAATCAGCGACAACTAAGGTCAAAGGACATCTCTTGAATGATTGAAATACAGAGGAAAAAGTGGCTCCGAAGTGTTTAAGTTAAACACACAGTTAAGTTAGACAGTCATTTAACTTTTTGTGCAATAATACATTTTCAAAATCTTGCTTCATTTTTAGTGTAGAGCTGTTGAAACATTTAAGAATTGAGAACTTGTGCCTTGAATTTATTAAATGCTTAGTAATAGAGCTTAATATTTTGTGCAATCTAGCACTTAGGTTTTTTTTTTTGTGACCTGATTGCTATGATCATATTTTATTTTATTTAATCAGTTTTTTTATATAAAAATTATTAAAAACAATTGCAAATCTGAAAATTTTATCTTTTTTTTTTCCGCCTAGCCATGTATCCACAATTCCGCGATTTCTCAGCTGCAAGTTTATCGACACCCCCTCCCACTGCTATCACTCACAGATCCAAATTTTCGTTGTAACGTCAACAGTGTAATTGCATTCCTTTACTCACCAAATTCATGTTTTTTTTTTTAAAGACTCCATATATGATGTGATGGACATTTGAGATGAACACTTCCAATAAAAATTAATGTAAAAAAATCATTCAAATCACAACAAAATAGTCGTTAATATCATAAGAAAATAGTTCATGATAAACAGGATCCTGCCTAATTATCAGAATTTAAATTATGAGTAACATGAAAACAGAACAAATCACAGCCTTAAGACAGCATTATTACCCTTTTATATCTAACACCTATATCACTTGAAGATAATTTACAACGCTTACAAACCTAGGCATAAAAACGCGATGATCATTAGATTTCACAGCATCTACACCGTATGGTGACTGTGAACTGTTCACATGACGTCCCGAAGACAACATTCAGACTTTTTAACTCCTATTTCATATCACAAAATAAAATCAAAGCATGTAGAAGTGTATTTTAATTTTATTTTTTGTTTAACATAAATGTTACTTTTGTCGCTTAAATTTTTGCCCATAGAGACTCATCTAGACTCATTTCCTAAACAGACTTTTTTCTTATAATTGGTTCTACACCCCCCTGCTCATCCTTTTCTTCTCAACGCCTTCTTTAGGATTTTCTTTAGGAATTTGTTCTAGATTTTACAACTCAAAGAAAACAGCTCAAAAAATATTTGCCAACAATAATAACATTCTTTATTCTTGTATAATCCTATTTCTGAAATGAGTCCGATCAGTACTTTGCTTTTCATCAGCAGCTTTCTTGATATCAGGTGCAATGTGGGTACAGCAGTTTAAATCTGAGAAATAGGCAAAAAATACAGCTTTTTTCGTCTTAATGTTTCTCCTGAAATTAAAAACTATAAGTAAGTTCTTGACTTAATTAAGTTAATACTTTTCTTATAACATTAAATAGTTCTAAGAATATCTTTATTTAATCTCCTTCACGCGAGGAACGATTCCTTTAAAAGAAATGTTTATTATTTCTTTTACCTGAGGACTCGGTAATCTGTTGTAGATTTCCTCGATAACTTTGGTGCTTTGGATCTAATGACTACAAGTGGATATCAAGACCTGAAGGAAGAGGCAAGAGTAGAACGACTTGGAGAAAGAGACATTGTTGACCTTATTTGCTGCTTGCCATTGGACCTGTCTGCGACAGAACACTGATGATGATGGTTTATTTATTTCTATTGAAGTAAAATTCATGTTTTCTGATGCATTGAGCTTCGTACAGAATTCCTACTTCAACTCAATGCTTCTTTTTTGAGAGTAACAACATCATACTTTCATGTTACTTCTTTATTGTTCTATACAGGATGATTCAAAATTCCCTACAAAAACTATTAAGGTAAGTCAAAAATACCAAAACAAACCGTATTCATAGTGGAACGTATACCCATAAACACACCCGAATATGCTAGAAGGTACACTAAGATTCAGAAACAAAATACAACAAATAAGGTAAGTATGTTGTTTATATGTTTCTTAGCCCTATGTTTACAATATGACAATAAGGTGTTTATTTACAGGTTCATAGCAGGTGCTCAAAGTTCCTTCCACCAAAAATCAATGGTGCAAACGCGCAAAGGTTTGATGACTGTGCACACGTCGTTGGGGTACCGTTCACGAGTACACTTGCTCGTTCGTTTCCTTTCGCTATCCCACAGGTGCATATCTGGTCTCTCAGCATTAGTGAAGCGATACATCCTGCTCGTACAAAGTCAACATCTCAAATGACGATGGCTCACATTGTCCAACTAATGTGCTGTCAAACAGCGCCTTCTAGTACATTCGGGTGGCATTTGCAGACATACATTCCACTACAAATACGGTTTGTTTTTGTATTCCTGACCTGTACATTGAAATTTGTACAATTTTTGTACAGTGAATTTTGAATCACCCTGTATAATATCGTGTTACAGGTTATAACATCTGACACTTTTAACAATAACATATTATTGCTTTTCCTTTAGTCACTAACAGTGATGTGTTCATTTCACTTGTAAACATTTCTATTTATTTTCGTCTCACAATAATTACTGTTCGGTTTTGTTTACGAGAGCCTTCTACGCTTTTGCGCATGCGTCAGGTCTCCTTCGATTTCATCGAAATAGGGGTTGTTTACTTTTTATCAGAGTTAGTTTACCGGTAGCAGCGTTCTATTTGCGATTTTCAGGAATGAATTATGGAAAGAATAAATACTATTGCAGAAATGCTCCTCCTTTATTATTTTCTTAAAAGCGAAAATGTCCAAAAGAATTTCTTAGGAAAGTGCCCATCTCAGCGTATCACCCCTCTGCGGAGTAAAGTCGTCCGCTAGTGGTAGGTCTGCTTTTTGAAAACGGACAGTAATTGCGGGGAATATTTACAAAAATCAGTTTTTTTTTTATTTACTTCAAATATTCACAATTTGTAATATTTTAATATTATTGAATATTTAGTAATATATTAATTTGAAAGTGGCCAAAATTAAAAGAATATTACAGCGTAATTATCTATATATTTAGTTGCTTCATATTTTTGTAATGTAAAAGATTTAAATAACATAAAGATCATTGACAAAAATAAATATTTTTTTTATTATTTCATTATCCTTTTTCCCAATTTCTGTATTTGATAATGTAGTTACTATTCAAAGTCCTTCGTTGAGAAGGCGTATTTCTCTGTTCTCAACGACAATAAAATACATTTAGATTGCTCTTTTTCTATTTCATTGCTGTGTATCAGAATAGAAACGTCTACAAGTCTGTAAGATTCAATCAATCTAACATATTTTTTGGACATTTTCAAGAAAACAAAATATTCAAGCTTTCACATTTAAAAGCTTATTATATTGCCTAGCTGTGGTTAGATTTTAACATCCTTTTTACCTAAGAATCAAAATACTAAGATCTTAACAGTAACACATTGTTACATGAGACTTCGTATCAAAGTTCATATTTCAGCTATTTCATAAATAAAGAGTTAAAAGATTCTGAAGGATTCATTAGGTTTTGGACGAATATTAACTTCTACTTTCCTTAGGATTTAAAAACACGAGATCAAACAGTAAAAGAGTTGAAATTACAAGTAAAATAAATATCTTTTAAAATGGTTATCTCTGAATCAGATTCAATCCTCCATTGGTGATCATATCAGTTGTTCCTTTATTATTTATTGTTGTAATTAATCCTGTTCCTGATTTCTTAAGTGTTTTCATTTCTTTTAATGTTTTCTTTCAGTGTTTCAAGATATTCATGTGATGATTTTCATTGGCTTTGGATTCCTTATGACGTTTCTTAAGAAGTACGGCTATAGTGCAGTGGCTCTCAATCTGTTCTTGGCCTCTTTTGCCATTCAATGGTATTTGCTCATTTCAGGACTCTTCGCTTTAGATTCCAAACATTGGGTCATTCGTATTAATCTAGAAAGGTAAGATTTGATTCCAATATTATTAGTGTTCACGCCATTAAAATGTCAATGTGATTTCAATGAATGTCTGTTCGCTCAGAACGAAAAATCCTAGTTATAAACCAAAAGCAAATAAATTAAATCTAAATTATAATCGACGAATAAAATATGAGAATAAATTAGAAATGTTTCCCAAAGGGAAAAACGACATATATTTTGGCATTTTCCAACTTTCGAGTAACAGCATGGTAAAGTAGTTGTTCTGAATTGGAATGATTTTGAAGTAATCTGTCAATAAGTCATTGACATTTACTTATAGTGAAAATCTTGCTTTGAGGAAACTTTAGGATCCATCAAAAACAATTCATGATGATATAAAAATCAAACTAAATCTAAAAGTGACTTTAACTTGTAGGACGTGCAATAACCTAATCGAAACATCCACTAACGTATATTTATTACTGTTAATGTCGAACAATTAACAAACGATTCGCAAAATTTACCTCGTAAAGTAAATGAATGAATGTTGCAAACTTAAGATAAAGAAGAAGTATTTTCCGAACTATCGCTGGTGAATGTGGAGCGAATCGTTATAAATGTTGGAAATAAAGTTTAAACTCAACATGCAGTAGCCACAGGTCTAGAAGCCAAAGTATTAGTAAGACTTCGTAGTCGTTGCTCTAAAACGTCTGAATCACTTGATTGGTCCACATGGTAGTTTTCATTATGATATCAACGAAAGCAAACGACACTTGCCACCGTCAATGCTGATTTTGCTATTTTGTTTTTTTCTTTTGCAGTCTCATCAATGGGGATTTTGCTGTTTTGTTTTTTTCTTTTGCAGTCTCATCAATGG
>JAFIDM010000003.1:1847034-1949991 GCA_023159025.1 Thereuonema tuberculata | reverse complement strand
TATTTCAGCAAGTATTTTACATTTTTGTTACATTTCGAAAAGAGGGATTTTTTTTTTTTTTTTACACCTTCTCACATTAAATAAGTATGCATACTTCAATCCACTTCATTTATCTGCTAAATACTTTTAGGTCTATAAAGAAATTAAATGCTGTCTTCTAGAGTATGGCCAGAAATGAAGTACAGTAGAACCTCGTTAATCTGGACTAATTGGGGGAATAAGTTGTCCCAATTACGGAAAGTCCGGATTAACTGAAATAATCTAAAAGAACAGCAAAAGTGCATTAAAACTCCGTTAACAGCAACAAAGCATCTATTATGCATTTAAAGAGCATAGGCCTAATATAAACTGTAAAGCAATACAATAAAGTACAGTATACATGATATTTATGATAATGTTCACGACAGACCTGGCTCTGCATTCGAAATGCTTGCTACATAAATTGGTTTAAAATACTTGTCTATTCTATTGGGACACTTTGGAGTTTATTTCCTACAAAAATAATTCACGGAGGTGCCTCAAATGGTCGTAGTACACAGATATTCTTCATTGTCACTTCCTTCAACAAACTTTAAATAGTTTAAGTGTTCTTTCATATCACTCAGCTTCATTTTTGGCAAACCTTATATTCCCCTTTTTACTCAATTTTATTTGGAGCTGTCTGGATTATCTCTAGGAGGGAAGTGTAGAGATAATTGCGGCCTCGGTTGCTGAAATGTGACCTCGGTTGTTGAAATGTGGCCTCGGTTGTACTGCATGGTGCTACATAATGGCTCTTTAAGTATTCTCGAAAAAGTTTTTATTGTGAAGCATTATTTTCACTCATATGGAATCGGCCATTCTAGGGGACCCAGATGGAATTATGTTTTTCAACTTTTTGAAGAGGAGTTCCACAGACCCCCTGCCAACGAAGCAAACCACGTTGGGTGATGAGGCGTCAAGTCAAGTCAAGTTGTTGGTGGAAACATTTAGACAGACAGGAGCTGTTCTGTGTCATCGACAAAAATGTACATCCACAGACTAATGAGCATATGGAAATTGGGATTGAAAATCTGGTATAAAATCCAAAATTTTCAAACCATTCAAAAACTTAGAATTGAAAAAAGAGGAGGCGGCATCATTATATTTTATAAAAGTAACCTCAACATTACAGAACACTTAATTAACACAACAAATTACGAAAATATAACTTGCGAAATACAGCATAATGGGAAAGGTAACAAGGAAGATAAACTCATATTACTATCTATATACAGACCCCCTCATCTTGATAAAGGCAGCTTTTGTAAAGAATTAGATAAGAATTTAGATCAACTAATCAAAACCTTCAAAAATATACTGGTAATTGGTGATATTAACATAGACATAAGTAAAAAAATTCCCAACTACGAAACTTTAAATTATCTAAAAATATGCTCTACTCATGGCTTACAACACTATATCACAGAAACCACCAGAGATTCTACGACTAAAACCCAGCATTCTGAAACCTGTATAGATCACTGCTTTGGAAAAATAAAAGATTCCATCGTAACAGGTTATGTAATTGATAACAATATCTCAGATCATAATATGATACTCATCAAATTATCAAATACCAAAATTAACTTTCCCACCAACAACGAAAGAAAAATTAGGCAGAAATTAATTATGCCTATATCTGACGTTGCCTACTTCAATTCACAAATAAGTAAGTTGTTAGAAAAACAAGATACCTCACACTATCATGATGTAAACAAAACTCTCAAACATTTTTATAAAATTCGCTACAAATCCTGCATGAACACAAGACAACATATCAAGGCAAATGATAGTGATTTCGCTAATGCTAAGAAAAATCAGAACCAAAAATTTAAACAAATATGGATGACAGATGAGATTTATAAACTCATCAAAGAAAAAGATCAGCTTTATAAAAAACACAAAAACAATAAAACGAACATTGCATACGCCCTTGAATATAAAAAGGTCAGGAATTTGACAATGAACTTAATAAAAAAAAACAAAGAAAAATATTACTCTGATCAGCTTGAAAAAAACTACAACAATAACAAAGAATACTGGAAAATAATAAACGATACAATACATACAAGCAAAAAAGAAAACACAGACAATAATTTATCTTATATCATAAATAAGCAAGGCACAGACAAAACACTAGAAGATTTTGGAGTACATTTTGGCAATATTGGCAACATAAAAGAATGCAAATGTAACAGCAATTTTCTAAATTATAACCTCAACACACCTTCAGGCTCTATAGTACTAAGTGAAATGTCTCCAAATGATGTGAATAGAATTTTAATCAATATGAAATCAAGTAAATCAGTTGGACTGGACAAAATACCTCTAGAGGAAATCAAAGAACACATCGAGTCGTATAGAGAAATCATCTGCGAAATCTCAAAACAAATCATAAAAACATGTAAGTTCCCAGAAAAATGGAAATGGGCAAAAATCATCCCCATTTACAAAAGTGGGAAAAAAACTTCGATAATCAACTACCGTCCTATATCAGTCTTACCTAACATCTCCAAAATCTTCGAATCACACATAACAAACACCATATACAATTTCATAGAAAAAAATAAAACCATAAACACTAACCAGTATGCCTATCAAAAAAATTCCAGTACCACAAACTTATTAGACGACTTCAACGAGTACATAAACACTAATTTAAACAAAAGCAAAATATTGTCCATTGTATTTATAGACTTTATAAAAGCCTTTGACTGCTTAAATCACGCCATACTGATAAAAGAATTAGAAAAACATGGCATTCGAGGTAACGCACTAAAATTGATAAGTAACTATTTAAAAAATAGAAAATTCAAGGTATCCATTAAGAACAACCTAAGTAAGTTCTACAAATTAAAAACAGGAATCCCTCAAGGATCTAATCTTGGTCCGTTATTATTCTTAATTTATACGAATACAATATTCACGACACTCAAATACTCCAAAGCGTTTGCCTACGCAGACGACTTAGTAATAATAAATGCCTCCGATGAAATGGAGACTATTCATCAAAGAACTCAATACGACTTAGATCAAATTGTCAAGTGGACCCATGACTACAAAATGGAAATAAACCAAGCAAAAACAAAATTCATGGTAATCAAAACAAAAAACAAAAACGTAAGCAACATACCAAACTTAAAAATACACACATTTAAGTGTCTACACAAAGACAATGAACAAACCGTTAATTGCAGATGTGAAGTATTGGAAAATATAAACAATTGCAAATATCTTGGTATTCATATTGACAATAAATTTACATGGCATATTCACATAATCTCAATACTCAAAAAACTCAACACTTACACTTACATTTTCAACAAAATTAAAAATTCTTTTTTAAAAGCAAAAATCTTAATTTATAAAGCTTTTGTTGACTCAACAATAAACTACGGCATAACTAACTGGATACATGCTAACAAGAACGAATTAGACTTAATAGACAAATCAATAGATAACATACTAAATCTAATCTTTCCTAAATTCAAGCAAATGTCACGCTCTGAAAAACTTGATATCCTAAAAAAGCACAAAATATTATATCCACGACAAAAAATAATATACACAATTACACTAAAGAATTATTTTACTCTTCTAAAGAACACGGAATGCACAACGCACTATCCAACCAGAAACAACTTCTATAATAAACCAAAATTTGAACAACCCCGAAATAACTACGGATTAAGATTAAAAAGTAAAACAATAGTAAACATATTTAATCAATTTGACAAAAATCTAACCAACCTAACAAATTTTAAAGACTTAAAAAGAAAACTCTTTAATTACATCACAGAAAACAAGATAAAATGGCTCAAATAAGTACATATCTTTAAAATCCAAACTCCAGAAAATATCTCGCTTTGGTACAGAACTTCTCTAAAACTTCCTTAAAAGTACCTACCTAACCAACTATAGCATTGATTATAAAAAAACAAAAACAAAAACAAACAAACAAAAAACAAACAGGAAGTTGTAGCGAGGAGAAATACTTAAATACTTATCCTCGTATTCTTGAACTTTTATAATATTAATGTATATCCATTCCATACGTAACTATTTTAATTCACATTTAAATACATATCCTCTTATTCTTGAACTTTTATAATATTAATGTATATCTGTACTATATGTAGATATTTAAATTACATTTAAATGTATATCCTCTTATTCTTGAAATTTTATAATTTTAATGTATATCTGTAATATATATAAGTCTGAACATGCACATATGTGTATTTACGCTCCTGTGTGTGTATATTACACATAACACAGAGACATATACACATGTCTGCATCTTCATATTAGAGTGAATGTTCCTAAATGTTTACATTTCATTGATGGTACTGTGTAGATATGTAGATTACATGTACATTGCATCATATTACCAATTATAAATTAATCAGATTGTAACTATTAAACTCCAGAACCTACTGACAGGGAAATTTCCCTAGTAGGACTGTAAAAAACTCAAATTATATAAATAAATAAAAAAAAAAAAAAAACTCAAGGTAAGATTTTGCTTAAGTATTTAATTTCCAGTAGTTCGGGAATAAATTGTTTTAAATATTTTACTTACAAAGTTAGAGCCTTTAAACAAAGTAGTCATTAAATTGACTTTTAGGAATCTAAATGGTTTGCTAAAAAGAAGGAAGAAATAATTAAATACAAAGAACTTTTTTTTAGGCTATTTGTTAAATTTCTGAAGAACTTTTTGATTTCTTTTCTTTAAAAAAGAAACTACTCTTCCATGTTAAGAAAAGAGAAATATTTATAAAGAATAATTTCGTTTAACCAATAATCCTTTCTTAAACATGAAAATGATTATTTGTGTTACTTTTATAGTGAATTTTTGGTTATTCATCGTATTCTTATACTAGTTATTAGTTACAAGAACGTCTTATTCATGTAGCTGCTATAATAGGTTCATATTACGGCTTGAATGTCCATTACGCTTAATTTAAGTGTTTCCGCTACATTAAAGTGTCCCGTATTTTTATTTTCAAAATCTGATCAACCTATATTTGTTCATCTACAAATGCAATTGAAATATGTGTTTGAGTCGTTTTCAAAATTTAGCTTTAAAATATTCGATAAAGAATTTGAAAACAATGCTAAATATTTCCGTGTTCTTTCTGGCATTTTATCAAAATCGTCAACTAGCTACAGAACATTGTCTATATGTTGCAAGATGGAGCTACAGAAGTAGAATAATGAAGTATTTGAATATAAAGACGACGTTCTACATCTAATCGATTTCATTATAGAAAACAAAATATGGTTAGTGCACTTATTTTCGATTATTCATTTGATAAGATCCCACAAAAAGTTGTTAACAAAAAATAAAAAAGTAAAGCATTTATTCACTTAATAATTAAAAAAGACCAAGACGTGCACAGTTTTTTTAAAAAACACTACAAATAAAATATATAATAGTCACTACATGCTGCGGAAATGCGTTTTTCGATTTCCTTGGTCGGGTGCTGGGAGACAATGAAATTTACGAAGTCATTTGCATCGCTCAGCTGACTGGAACAGTTCATCAGGACAAGAAAAAGGGAGTGTACTGATGTTGGAGCTTTCATGAAGCATACAGATTTTTATTTTTTTTTTAATGTCATATTATAATGTATTTTGTATTGATATGTTGGTGTTGTAACACTCACTACCCCTCATCACAAGGGTTTCATAGAATTTACGCAAATAGTAGTCTTTAACCACAGTGGAAACGAAACGATGGGATTATTTGTATTGATGGTTTACCGAGTACTGATACAATGCCGGGCAGTTTCCCTTTTCTATGGCTTTGATGTGTTCGACATCCGTGTTGGTAGTAGGCTTTCAGTTTATCCCACATAGACATTTTTTTGTGGGACTATGGTTACAATTCAAACCATACGCTACGTTGTGAAGAATGGGTTTATTTATTAACATTTTAGTTGTGTTTCTAGTTGCTTTATTTAAGTACATCCATAAGGTGTTGCTAGCTTTACTGACTAAGTGTATCAAATAAGCAGTGAGTATGGGACATAACATCTAGAATAGACCTTCATGATATGGGATCGAAATGTACTTCCTATTTAATTTCATTTGCTGCTGGTTAATTTTTATTGTTTACTTTTCTTACTGCTTTATCAATGTCTCTATGCATGTAGTTGGAGCGATATCCACTATTTCTAAAAATATCGTGTATTCAATATTCAATAAGTGATTGTTGGAACACTCTTTAAATGATCATCGTACAGCCATTTGAACAGCGTTTGTTTTATAGGCTCAGGCAAAGGCGATCGTTATATTTGTACTAGTGGGTTTTCTATAACTGTCACGGTCAATATTATTCTCTCTTATTATTATCACGACATCTAGGAACGGAAGGCACCCACTGGATTCTCTTTCCATGATTAATTGGATCTTAAACAAGCCGTTTTTCTTGTGGATTTTGGGTAACTCTTTGAACTCGGCAAGCAAACATTTTCCCTGATAATTTCGTCCCTTGAAGAGCAGAACTGTTTATTAGAGATGAATCGGATGATTTGGTTGTTGGCTTTGATGACTGCTTCTATTGAAACGTTTTGCAGGTTTTTGCTGTCCGTCCCCGTTGATGAAATTGATGCACGTATTATTCACATAGTCTTCTTTAGCGATCATTACCATTACCCCTCCTTTATTTGCGATTGTGTTTAAGATGTCCTTATTTGAATTGGCCAAATCCACTAATTCATCATATTCGCTAGGGTTTAATGCTTTTTTAGTAAATATTTCTTGCTTAATTCTTTTAAGTGCTGTTCCTATTTTTTTAAGAACACTATTTTTTGACCTCATTGCCGACAATGTATCTATGTTGGTTAGTAACTTATTTTCTCGTTGCCGATAGTGAAATTTACACTTTCGCCTCCACAATAAATTAACCTGTGTAGGGGATAACATAACTTTGCTTAATAATCCTTTCGCTACTGGTTTTTTTTTTTTTTTTTTGGCATTCTATTCATTTTTTGCGTTTTTGCAGTATTGAGACTAACCAGATTTTTACAATGTCTTCTGAATAGCCTGCAAGACTCTAAGAGCTTTTTTAGCTGCTGCTATTAGTACAATAATATATTTGGACTCACGTAGTTCTTTTCTAATGTCGTTGCCTTTCTTCTGATCATGTTGATAAGCGCCTGTTTTTTTAAGTCTGTGTATAATTATAATTTCTTTTCTGTTATTTCTTCAAATATCAATCTCCTTGTGAACTGAGTTTTATTTTTTTTTAATTTTTGGGGGGTGGGGGTGGCTTACGGACGACTGGTGACGTGTGCCACAGTAAAAAATTTTAACCAATGGTGCTCTACATTAAGGCAAAAAAAGCTCCGAAATTTGTTCTTCCTACCCATTAAATTTAATCGAAATGGTTCATTTCTTCAATGGGAAACCTGATAATTGCATATTGTTTGTAAAAATACACCTACACTATTCAATCATGCGTGTACACTTTAACACATCTATCTCCGTTGAAATCAATGTTTTACTATTGTTGTTGCATAATTACCTTATTTTAAATTGTTTTAGGGGGTTTGGTATCACAAATATAGTTTTTTTTTATTTTTTTTTATTTTTATTAATGCACAAGTGTAATGTACTTTAATAGTTCAAAGTTCCACTGAGTCCATTTAACTGAATTATATTTTGTCCTATGGAATCGCGTTCCACATAAGTACACACATGAATAATCTACTTGATTATACAATGTTACTATTAACTCTTCTACTTGAAATAATCTCAAAGTACTAATACTCGCTGAGTATCCACACAAAACTAAAGTACGTTGAGGTGAGTAAAGTTCAACACAATAATTCTTTACTTCACACAGGTAATTAATCACTAAGAAATATAGTATGACTTTTACTATATATCCACATATATTAATTCTATAAGAATTAATTTTCTTCTTATTAAATCTTATTCATTGCACTAAACTTTATACTTTAAATTCGAAGCACTAATAACGAAGATATTTATTAGTCGAAAATAAATCTTCTTAAACACACTATTAAGAATTATATTAATTCTGTTTCTTGAATTAATACGATCAACTTTAAACTTTAAACGCTGCTTCCTTTCTCCAAATTCTCGGAAATGCTTTCACAAATAATAAAGTTCTCTACTTACAGTTTGTAGACTGCGTTGCATTTTATTCCGCTAATTCCAGTTGTTCCATAGTAGCACTGAGTTCCTATAATGTTCCCTTGGTTCCTTTCAAATATTCGGCGTTGACCTCCAACACGAAAATCCTTTGGAAACCGCAAATCAGATGATTCGACCTTTTCTGATTGGCTCCGCTTCATGGACTAATCGGCGTGTCTTCATATTACGAGGTTCTGACGTCACGGTTGCCACTAACTATGATTATCGAACCGGGTTGCGTTCTTGAATGTATCAGCGCGTTCGTTGTGAGCTATTCTCCAAGTCGTAGCTTTTCTATATTCGCTACTTTCGGTTAATTGCGTTGTGTTACTTCTTATTTCAGCCTCACGACTATCTTCTAATTACTTCAGACGATCTACGGGCATTTGGCGTATCACCTGCTTGTGATTTTCCACTGCGTTCGTAATTGACTTCTTGCAGACTTCTGTGCTGCGCTCCGCTCATTTAACTGCGCTCGGGATCTGTTCAGTGCGCTTCACATTTAACTTAATGCGCTGAGCTCTCTGCTGTCTACATGCTACTGTCTATTCTGCGCATTCTTTAAAATCGAGGCTGTCACGAGATTAAATACACTTCTCCTCGATAACGTCATCACAATTTTAAATATTCAAATTTAATTTAATAAACTTTTAATTTTCATTTGAAGCTTCTTAAAAAACAAAATATTAAATTATTTTAATTTAAATTTATTATTTGAAATTTAAATTGAGCTTCAAGTTTGATTCAACCTGTATTTGCAGCTTAGTGAGATTAAAGGAAATATGAACAAAAGACCCTTCATATTAAAGATATTAAAAACAAATAAAAAATGGCAATTAATTAATCCCCGTTAGTCAATTTCTAGCTTGTAACTATAAAGACGACATATCCATAATGATAATTTTAACGTGAGTAGTAAGACATAACAGAGGTATAAAAATTACTCATGAATGACATTATTGCTCAAACACAAACAATTTGATAGACGCAGCAACTAATTTTCTTGCCTTTTGTTGTTTGTGGGGTCACTGCCAGGTTGGCGGTGGCTTTTACTAACAAGATCTTCCCCATTCTGATTCTGTTAAGGGAAGGCGGGAATTGGGCTGATGAATCCGTAGAAGGACGAAACGGCCGTTCCCAATTCCTTCATGTAATCAAATCAGAAAGGCAATTTTCTGTTTTATGCATGTGCTGAATTTCCTTTTCTTTTTTTACTTTATTCAAAATCAATTTTCTTCAACAGATTTCAAATGAAAACTCACAAATTATATCTGAAATATAATCTCTTACAAATTTTTACGATTCCCACGTCACGAAAATGAATGTAGCCTAACTGTATTGAAGCCGCAAATGTATCGCGATTTGTGTCTGTTTTCTTCCGTGACTAACAAGTTCTTGGAATCTATATTATCTTTTATTTCTCTGTCTGTCTATCTGTCCGGCGCAATTTCCTGAGCGAATGGAAAATAGAAATAATTTTTACAAAGAAACGTCCGCGACAGGAATCGAACCTACAACCTTCTGACGTCTTATCCATTAGGTCAAGGTCACTACTAATCATTTTATATTGGTTTTTACTTATGTTTCCTTCCCCTTTCCCCCATCAATAAAGAATGTATTCTATCTTTTTTTTTTTTTTTTTTTGAATCTCAAGATTTTTTATTTATTTCCGATCCGTCTGTTTATTTTTAATTCGAAAATGACAATTAGAACTATAATTGCCGAAATGTTGGAATATTTTAAATATAATATTCTTACTTCACCAAATTCTATGTGATATTGAAAAAAAAGCACGTGTACATGGGAGATATTTGAATAAAAAAAAGAGTCAAGAAAGAAAGAAGCACTATTTCTATTAGATAGAATACTGAAAAATCACTATTTGTAACTCAAAAACCACTGAAAAGTATATCTATATTACTAAAATCCTTTATTTCTCTGTCTGTCTGGTGCAATTGTTGTAATTTGTGAAAATAAAAATAATTACTATAAGTTCGTAAAGTCAATACAATCTTTTGCTCCGAAGCTAGACGTCTTAACCATTAGACCACGAGGACTACATTCTAATCTCTATAAAAAATAAAAATATATCATAGATATATGATTCACATGCTGGTTCTAAAAGCAGTCGAGGATTGAGAGAATGTAGACATCAAAAATTAAATTAAAAAAAAAAACTTTTAAAAAATTTTAGTTTTAGTTTCCTTGATGTAATTTGTGTGTGTGTGTGTGTGTTTTTTAATAAATAAAAAGTTGTTTACCGTTACATATGCGAGGCTTCCGGAGCGAAGCGACGGGTAGCCGACTAGTATTCTTATAATTATAAAACGAAGCTTAACTAATCCATTTTACATTCATCGTAATGAAAATAGCATCAAAAGTATCTTCCCTGAAACCTCAACATAAAATTGAATTACTTTAGCTTTTATATAATGTTCTGAGAATATTTATAGATGTACGTAGTAATAATTGTTATTTAAAAGTATCTTTAAAACGAAACGTAAAATAAACTGTTACATATTATTAATTATTAATTTATTCTTCACTTTTTTCTCACTTTTTATTAAATAAAGAGGTTCATTTTCTGTATCGTTAGTCAGCACAAATCTTCCACACTCCTTTTTTATTTTGTCTTTTACTTCGCTTCATGAAAACTACAAACCAGTACCTTTTTTTTCTTTTGAAAGTTGCGTGAATCTGAAACTCTGCTCCTTTGGAAAATAATCAGATAGAACAGAAAAATACAATTTCGTAGTTGCATCATTACTCGTTATTGATTTATTTCTCTACAAACACTTAATTTTAATCAAATCTAAACAATCTAAATAAATCAATAGCTATCTAACTCTTTTCATTGACTGATTGACTTTGCCAGATGCGTGTTAATATCCACGAAACAGCTGTCCTTAGTCCTTTTTTAGCAACTCATAATGCGCCATGAAAATGTGCATTTTTATTATACAACAGTTTAAATGTGCTTAAATGCAAAGCTTTGCCATAATATACTACGTACCATAATTTCTCGAACATAAATCCACACAGACATCACTCGAAACATCTAAAAACACAAAATCTCATTAAAATCCGCAAAGCAGTTCATTATATATTATTAAACCAAAGCGAATGGAGCATCATCTTTAAAAAAAACAGCTTTTGACATTTAAAAAAGAAACAACTAATAAAATATAAAAAGATTTAGCAACAACAATGTCGATATCCTTAACATCTGTGCATTTTGTATTAAGAAACAACCATAGATAACAACCATCTAACAACCATCATTTAACATCTTTCTAGAAAAATAGTTAGCCACAAAAGTTCAATAAATAATCATTCACGAATGACTGGACGAGGTCTTCAGGGTCGAAGTTAAAAAGAAGAAATATTGAAGATTTCAAATACTTAAGGAAAAAAAACGCTTTTGAACAGTCGTACTATTAAATACATAACAACCTCAGCAACACTTTTTTCATAGAAAGATTAATTTTATTCATAGAAATCTTATATCATTTCATAAGCAAAATTTGCAAATCAGTTTCTGTTACTAACTTTAGTTCTATTTTTTCCTATTCTATTGAAAAGCGAAATACCAATTTCGATTAATATCTCGCTGTTCTGCTTATTTTATCATAGACTAGTGGAAAGGCTTTTTCACATCCAAGACTCCTTCTTAGTCTATTGTACAACTGATGATCAAACATTTGATAGAATTCTTCTCTTGTCATGTAAGTGTCCGCATATAGCATCTGAAAACTAAAGAAAAAAGAGAATTAAACTTTTTAAAAACTGCATTACAACGGTTTCCGTTATTTACATCACCTGGTCATGTGTATCAACTATCCATAGTTTATCAATGGGTTTAGCTCTGAAATTAAGGTAGCTAAGGCTCATAGAAAATGCTTCCATCCCTACATAACCGTAACAAATCAAATGCGTCATAATAGGAGAGGTTACAAAGAGACTTGTATATCGGTGTGATTTATCTTATATCAGGTGAAAATATTATAATGAGCAGATGATCCTCAACTTACGAAGTCTCTATCTACTTAGATACGGATTTACACAGAAAGTCCCTACATTTAAAAAATTGTTTTGTGCAATTTATTCTTAACAATAGCTGACGGAGAATCAAATGGAAAATCAAAAGGCGTGTGATCTCGTAATTTCATGTTTACGCTTTAATATAACTATTTTTATTCTTGTATCTTTGTGAAGCCCTAGTAAAAGATATGTTTCAACCTATATAGGATTTTGTGGAAACATCCATACACTTTAATATATTTCTTTTAATAATTACTTAGTCTCTTTGAATTAAAAAAAAATTATCTAATTGCATGTGATTTTCTGATTCAAAGGATGATAATATAAATGAAAATACCTTTATACAGTTGCATATAAATATATACAGGGTGACTCAAAATTCCCTGTGCAAACTTTAAGATAGCTCAGGAATATAAAAACAAACCGTATTTATATGTCCGCAAGCGTATGTCCGCAAACGCTACCCGAATGCGCTTGAATCTATACTACATACATACATACATATGGAAGATGTACAGGTTCACAGTAGGTGCTCAAAGTTCCTTCCATCAACACGCCTTACAACGTCGATGCATGAATTGCCGAACATGTGCAAAAATGCCTTCGCCAACATATCCAACTGCCACAGCGACTCTTGCGATGAGATCAGCAATGGTATCAGAGGCAATGGGGATCTCGCAGTCGATGCCTTTGAGATAAACCCAGAGGAAAAAAAATCAATGCAGGTTAAGTCGGGTGATCGTGGTGGCCGAACATATGTGCTGCCAAACAGCGCCCTCTAGCACATTCGGGTGGCGATTGCGGACATACGTTCCATTATGAATGCGGTTTTTGTATTCCTGATCTACCTTTAAAGTTTGTACAGGATATTTTCAATCATCCTGTTCAGATAAACAGATACGGGGTGTCCCAGAAGGAAAGACCAATATTTTGGGAGTCCATAGTATCGGTCAGAGTAAAGAAAAAAAAAATTATATCACCATGTATCCTATTTCGAATGGTTTCTGAGATAAACCTATTCGAATGTAGAGTATTTCAATTGGGGCGCAATTTCCCTTCCACTGTAAAGTGCCACTATCTGAATCCGTATGATTTGAAGAGCGTTGATTGTGATTGTGTGGGATTTTTGATAATTTATTATAATACGAAGCAGTGAAGGCAGGACGAGTACGTGTTGTATCCACTGTCCTGTCCACCACTGGTCTGGTGCCTCACACATTACACCACAGTCTCAGCACATTAGGACTTCACAGAAACACTTATGCACAACTGCAGAAGGCTGTGGTGCTCAACACAACACGCATAGTTAGGAAATTTATGGACACAACCACACATCCCTAATCATTCCTGCACACGTCTTTACACTTGGCAATATGTGTTTTGGTCCATGACCCGCCACATTGTGTTTGCTGAGGAAGCCCAAGGTTTGAAACTTTTACATATAATAGTAATAATAAATAAATAATAAAAGAAAATATTGATTAGAATAGTCTAATTGTATTTTATTTTTTACTTTGCTTTTTAGTTCAAATACACTGCCTGACAAGAGAAAATGTCACACCATAAAGATGTGAATGCAATGCCATGCAAATTGCAGAGTGGATGCGCATGTGCAAGTTATGCAAATGATTAAAATCTCTGGCCATTGACAGGAACCACGCTCATGATATAAGGAGACAACCAGCATGTGAAGACGTCATTCAAGATGTCATCCCGGCTGGAGGTTTTGCTGGTATTGTATCTGGAGAACTGAATAACAAGACAATTTCATCAAACGGATGCGTTCACGAGAGTTTCATAGTAGATCTTGGAACCGCCGGTTGGTCCATGCGCTGTATTGCGGAAAAAATGCAATATGATGTCACAACCGTCGCGTCGGTCGCATTTGGAGACAGTTTCCCATGAAGGAAATGTGAACCGTCGTAGTGGGACCGGAGTTTGGAGACGGCCGTCACAGCGCACAGATCGTCGTCATGCATCCCAATCCACCACCCCCAATCCACCAAAGAATAGGTGAACTTCAATTGTGATCACCATGTATCTTACCGTCTTTTCTCTCTTGCTGTTGGTACCTATCGTATTAACATAGAACGATTTTAAATACATTTAATTTTTTGTTGCTCCAATATATGTATATATCGAACAAAAGAAGTACCAATCACCCACATAGAGAGGTAATGTTAAATTTGATCGAAAATGATGGCAATTACTATCCATTGGTTAAACGATTGTATTATCATCATTCCCAATGCACCGTTGTCCCTGATGTTGGATGAAAATGTGATTGAGTAGCAAAAATGTTTTATTGCACTCATAATTTTAGAAACTGTAAATATCAGCAGAAAAAAAATCAATCGTACTTTCTGTAACTTAGTGATTTTTAGGAATAGTACTTACCCGTGAAGTTTCCTTGCAAATGCTTCCAAACATCGTGTAGTTTTTTCGGGATGATAATCAGAAGCCGTTGGAACACCATAAGCACCAATATCAACATACATCTCAGGATGATCTGTCTCAGGATGAACCATTCCTGGATTATTTGGCAAAACAAATGGACAAAGCCACAGCGGATACATCTGTTAATGAAATTCAAATAGGTTTCTAAATAGGTTCAATAAAACGTAGGACATCATATTAAATCATTATACGTACGACACAGAATTGAATAATTGACATCAAATTAATGCAATTTCAAATGAATTTTTTAATAATATTTTTGATATTAAAAAACAAACAAATAAATAAAATAAATTTGTTTCACATTCATACACTTTCTTTTTTATTTTATATGAATGAGAAATCAAAAAAACACAAGATGGCCGCAATGAAAGAGGGGTCTTGAAAGCCTGAAATAAAAAATTTCCAAGCATCGCCAGAGATAGGAGTGTGTGCTACGGTTTGTCATTGCGCATCAGAAAAGAATTCTGGACAAAAATCTTAATTTAAATAAAGACTAAGATATTAATGATAACTTTATTTAGTGAATTGTATATAAAAGTTATATTTATAACATTATGTTATTTGTGAATTAATATCAGAGAGAGATTTAGAAAATGATCTTAAACCATGCGCAGTAACCATTTGAACCAGGGCTGCCACTGCTTGGAGTTCCCCCCCCCCCCAGATCTTGGGTTTTTACCTTTCACTTGGGTTCTGGGGTTTTATTTTCGAAATAGAATAAAATCTTGGGTTTTTCGTGTCTCAAGCAAAGCTCTGAAGGAAGCACCTAATACGATTTTATTGAAAATACGTCTCATTTCATTTGAGCCTATAACGAATGATTTTTCCCTAAAAAAATTAAAATGATATAATGAACCTAATAAAAGAGAAGGGAAGCGAGCGGAGGGAACTACCTACAACTATATACTGCGTCGGAACATTGCATCATCTTTGATCAGCTGCGTTCACTAGTCGAATAGTAGCGTTTGCGTAATATTTGACTGAATCAATTTGAGTGATGAACAAAAACTCCAGCTATGAAGATGATGTGGTATTTGCAGTGTTTCAAAGCAGATTGAATCAGAATTTAAAGAGTGGTTACAACAAGTTAAAAACGATAATGATTCCAGTTACCGTAAGTGTTGTAATGTCACTCTAAAAAACAAAAATAAACCCATGCTTATCAAACATAAATAAACACAGAAAACGTTTAAGAAAATGGCTAAAACTACTGTCGATGTAACTCAAATTATGATATAATAAAAATCAACGGAAAGTGAACAAACGACCAAGAGTGAGTTGCTCTTTGCTGTATATTTTGTGGAACATAATATTCCCTTTGCTAGCATTGACCATCTTTTACCAGTTTGTAAAGTAGCTTTTCCAGACAGAAAAATTGTTAATGAAGCGAACAAAACCTTCATATGTATTTCACGATTGAATAGCTTTTGACGAAAAAAAAAGTAACAACAAATCCTGCAAAAGAAATTTAACATGCAGAAAATCAATAAGAAATAAAAATCAAATACTGCACATAAATAAGTATTCACTCCTTTGAGTTTATCATCAGAAGAAATCGGGAACGTCCGTTTCGTCCTTTTTAGGGAACGATACCAAGAGAAAATTTAAAAAAAAGCAGAAACAAGATAATGAATCAATGACACTTAAAGTGGAAATTGAGAAAGAAGGAGAGCAGTTGAAGTAATAGTTGTATAAAGATAAGAAAGTACTTTTATAACTGCTTTAAAATTAATATTTTCTAAAATCTTAGGTTTTTCTTTTGAATCTTGGGTTTTTTGAAGCTAAGTCTTTGGGTTTGTGGAAAATCTCATTGGCTGCTCTGATTTGAACGGTTTCAATCATGGCGTCGGTTTCGCCGTCACGATTGTTTCGCCGTTCTGGTCAAGGAAAAGCTTTGAACAGTCAAGCGTAGCAAATGTTTATTGCAAACTTCGGATTGATAATCCTTCGAATTCCATTCGCTCCATCCTGAAACTGACGAGAAGCTCTACTTGAATAAATCCTTCCACAATTTTCGAGATCAGAAAGGAAGCAAAATGTACATCTATTGGCTATGTAGGGATGATGATGGGATGAAAGTCGAAGGATTTCATGACCATGATGCTCAGCAACTTCATCTTAAATATATTTTTTTAGATTTTTTTTGTATTTTTTGGCCAATTCAAGTAGCTGCTCTTTTAATATTTCTCTGAAGGAGGGAAGACTGATTTTTTTTTTCTTTAACTAGCCAGTCGTAAGTTACTTGTTTTCTCCAATTCGTTGCAGGTTGCTTTTCAGTGACAACGTTGTGATAAAGTGCATTATCAATCACAATAACTGATGAAGATGGGGAATCTGGAATTAGTTTGGTAGTGAATCACTTCATGAAGTTATTGTGGTTTATGTCATCATGGTAATCACCAGACTTCGTACCAGATTTGAAAATGAAGGTGGTTTTGGGAATGAAACCATTAACAGTTCGAGCAGAAACCATTATAAATCTATTTCCTTGTTTACTGCAGGATTTTAAAACACCCTCAACATCCCTGCTTTGCCAATACTTGGATTGAATATGTGTCGTATGAATGTAACTTTCATCAATTAAAATTAGTGATCTATTAGAATCACAATGAAATTTTCTGATAGCCTTTAGATATTTGTGATGAAGTAAAACTATCTCTGATTTTTCTCTCAAAGCTTTTCATACTGACTGGCATCTCTTAAACGCAAATCCAATCTCTTGGAGGAATTTCCGTAGAGTTTCAATACATCCATCAAAACAAATTTCATCCCTTAACTTATTTCTCTGTTTTTCAAAGTAGGAACTTCCTTTTCCAAAACATTCCTTTTCCGAAACATTGCATCCCAAAGTTTCTTCTTACATGGCATCTTTTTTGTTAGGTGTTTCGCATTTTTGATCTTCCTCTTCCGACTTTCTTTTCCTTTTGTACATTTTAAAAATTGCTCTTTCAGGGAAAAATTCCAATTGCAGTACTAGTCCTCGCAGTAACTTTGTTAAAATCGATCAAAGGATGCTATGATTTTTTTTTTCTCTTCAGAAAATGTTTTCACATTCATTACTGTTTGTAGATTGCGAATTACAAACCTCTCGCTTGGACATTTTCAGGAGAGAAAAAAAGGTTGTTAACAAACTAATATCCTACAAACAGGGCCGGAACTAGCCCTCCTGTCACCAGGGGCAAGGGTATATTTCGGCGCCCCCTCCTCCCCCTCCACGCCATACTCACTCCATTTAAAACTATTTAAATAAAAAACAAAAGCATACACTTTCATGTACTTAAGTTAATGCTATTAATTACAGCTTCGTAGCTTTACTCATCAACACATTACAGCGCAAACAGATCAAGTGAACTTCAGTTGTGAAATTACAGCACTCCTCTATTGTATTTTGTGCAATAATTTTTAACGGAATCTAAAAAGTAAAAGGTTTTTTCTTCATTTGCTAATCTGAAATTACAGAAGTTGGTAACATTAAGAAATGAGACACTCAGTTAAACTTCAAATCATCCTTAAGTTTATTTGGTATTTTGGTTATAAATTGGTACAGTATTCATGTAGTACTTTCACTATTTCAATTTGAAACACATTGAGTTTTGGATACTAAATTTACTAACAGTCCTTATTCATTCTTGAATATAAATAATTCAAATTGTCATTTTTCGAGCTTTTTTGGCAGCAAAGGTGTTAATAATATCATCAAAAGAAATAGATCAGATGTTCTCTGGTGCTCGATAGAAATGATGCTCAAGTTAGAGAGTCTGTCTTGTTCCATTGTGCTCCTCAAGTAGTTTTTGACTCTTTTCAATTTACTGAAGCTTCTTTCGGCTGAAGCAACTGTAACTGGTAAAGTTAGAAAAATCTTCAATGTCATTGTCAAGTTTGGATAAACATCTTGAAGCCCATGTTTATAAATAATCTGGAGCATTGCCTTTGCATGTGCCGTTTTAATCCGTCGCCAATTTCCATCGCATGGTGCTTGAAGCTTTCTACTTGAAAAAGTTCTTCTTTGTTCAAATCCGTTTTGTAGGAATCCGCGCTTTTTCAGCTTTTAACTTTAGCTCTGCAACACTCATTTTCTTCTTCTTTCTTCTTCTTTCTTCGAATTTGGCCGACTATGGACCACGTGAAATAACTCATGATTATTTTTCTACTTTCTTTCTTCTCTTCCAGTATTCTTTCATTCTTTCACTGTTGTTTCCTTCTTTCTTCCGTCCATTTTGCTCCCGTCTTCTTCTTTGCCTTTTCTTGAAAACCCTTGAATCCCCTGATCTTTTTTCTGAATTCTTCTCTTCTCTCCACCTCTTCTCCATCTATTTTATTTTATTCATTATTTTTCCATTCAGGAAACTAAATTTAAAGTTTACTTCTTCCAGAGCTTTAAATCGAACATTCATGTCATTTAAAATGCTGTCAAATATTCCCCTCAATCCCACTTTAAAAGAGTCTTCTTACGATAATCCACTGATCTCATCTTCACACATCTCTTCAAACATTGTCTTTTTTTTCCTTTTCCGTTTTTCCTCAAATTCTTGAGGGAAATCAAGGCTTTCAGCTATTCTTCTGGCTTCCGAAACAGCATCTTCTGGTGCATTGCTCCTTATTGATTCTAAATCTTTTATTAAGCCCTTGATGTGTCTACGGTGACATCATCCCTTTGTAGGCATTTATTTACGCGATCAATTTTTGCAGCATTCTGCTCCAGAAGCATGTTAGGACAATAAATTCAAATTTGCAAATGGTTTGTGCCAAACATCTAGCTTCCACTTTTGTTTCAGCGTTACAGAGCGAACTTTCGACCAATTCCTCTAAAGCATATATTCAAATAGTTTAAATGCTTATGAAAAACATCCACTGACCCCTTCCTTGCTGACCATCTGGTCTTACTCAAGGATTGTAAGGAAATGCTTCCTTAAAACTTCCCATCTTGAAGTAGAAGAGGAGAAAAAAAAAACAAAGAGACGATTTACCAAAAAAAGATTGGGCTTGTGGAGAGAGCTCAGCAGCATGCACACATGGGCGGATTTACGGGGGTGCTAAGGGGTGCGCCGCACCCCTAGATATCCAGACCTAAATCCGCCCATGCATTTACACCAACTAAATTGAATGAATGAGCTGAGCATGGTATAAAACATGCCAGCTTATTTTCAGTTAGAATTCTAGTTTGAACTCCCTTATAAATGCCGGCCATGTTAGCTTGGACATTGTCGTAAGACTGGCCTCTGCAATTTTTGATGTCCAATCCGTCATTTTGTAATTTTTTTAAATTTCTTCCGATATTCCTAACCCATTTTGTCATGAATAATAAAAAAATCTATAAAACTCTGTTATATCAGGCCCAGTTTCAGTCATTTTCACATGCCGAATAATTTGGGTCATCTGTTCTTTGTGGCTTTTATCTGGAGTAGCATCAAATGTAATTGAAAAATATTTGGCATCTTTCACATCTTTGAGAATATCTTCTCTTACTTTGCTGCTAATTAACGTGAGAAATTCATTTTGTATCTTGGGGTGGGAAAAATATCTAATCTGACCTTTTCTACGGCGATTGATATGATCATGTAAATTAGCATTGTAATGGGAAATCAAATCGATTGTGTTTAAAAAATCTCCCACTTCTTGGATAACCAAAATTATCTAGTTCAGATGATCCTCTTAATGGCCCTCCTTGTTTTGCTAAAAATACTATTGCATCAATGATACAGAGAGCACTTGTCTCCAGTGAGTTTCTTCTCTTGCTATATATTCCTGTACCTCTTTATCTACTCCTCCCTTTTTTCATTGAATTTTCAAGTGATTTCCAAGAACAAAAATTTCCCTCCAAAAATTTATATGCATTTAACCACAACGAGCCGAAAGTTGCCGTACAAGCTGGAGCACTTACGAAGATCGGTTGTAACTTGCACATGGCCGATTGAATCTGGGCAGGGATAATTCTCAATTAATAATGAATTCTTAACATCTATGTGATATGATTACTGCTTTTTAAATTACATCAAATTAAATTAAAATAAAATTGAAGACGTTAAAAACTAAATCGCACAAATAATGCTGTATTATTTGAAAAATTGTAACATACAGAAAATAATTTACTATTTCTTCGCTTTTTCGGCGCCCCGTGTCTGGGCTTTTTCGGCGCCCCTCCAAGCCGGCGCCCAGGGCACATGCCCCCCCCCCCCCCAGTTCCGGCCCTGCCTACAAATGTGTCATTTAAAATCCCTTCTAATCTCAGTCCACAGAAAGGTCCACCTCCACTGTGTTTAATCCTTTCTCCCTACTCCCACTTACCTGATACCCTTTCGCTCCTATTTTTTCAAGTTCCCTGTCCCAACGCCTGAAGTCCCAAAGCATAATATCGAGCGACGGGGCGACAATGTCGCAGAACGAAAGTGAGGGCTGCAGAAAGATCGTATAGAACAGGGGTCGTTTTTTTTTTTGATGTCGATTCCGAGATTCGGTTTTTTTTTGTTTTTTTTTTGGTTGTCGATTTGAAGGTTCTTTTTTTTTTTTTTTCTCACCTGCAGAAAGTTTTTCGTCTTAGCATCAATCGTCGCAGAAAGATAAAAAACATTCTGCTTTCGGGGCCTGAAGGGACTGCACTATGGCCGCATTAAGGCCGCACTAAGAACTAAAAAGTTGACCCCTTTATGGCTCTTTGCGGTTTTCCATCTCCCCTCTTGTGGAGTCGAAGTTACAGTCTATTGCTAGAACTAGCCCTCACGCGCATCCAACTTTTTAGCCAGTGTGATTTTTAAGTTAGGTCCAGTTCCATTTTGGGAGGGTACTAAAAAATCTCAAGAGGAAATGCAGCAAACGTGTTTGAGTTGGAACGTCCGCACTGAGGACAGAAAAATCCCATTTTCAGACCCTCAGGCATAAACACCTCAAGCTCTTCCTGAATCCACGACCTCACAATTAGCCAATCCAAATAATAAAATTTAGATATTTCATATAATTTGCTTTGATAGTTAAATATATTAATTTTTAACCTGACTTCTTTTTTTTATGATTTTATTAAGTTTATGGATTGGAAGAATTTTTATTAGATTAACGGTGTCCCATCGTAACTTATAGGAAGTATAGATTTTATAACTTTGAAAAGGAATTATTTACTTGAACTATCTCAATTAAAGGCTACGATTTGAATAGCTGAGAAGCATTGCTCAGTTAAAATTTAAGTCGATAGTTACGTTTGTTTTTGTTTTGTTTTGTTTTTTGAAATAATGTATTTCATTCGATTTTCTTTTTTTTTTTTTAACGTCACCTAAATGCTATTCCATGTTAATATTTATTTTATACATAACTTTTTTTGTTTGTTTTTGATTTTTTTTTCATTGTAAATCATTAAGATATTTATCAACCTAGGACGACATTGTAAATACAGTATTTAGAGTTAATCAGTTTAAATAAATTTGTATTGTTAATTATTATTACTTCTGTGTTGTTTTACATTTTTTCTAATTTGATTATCATGCTAAGTAGTTAAGAATCTGGCCTTGACATAAAATAAATAGGATGCCTTTGGAGACTTTTACTGAGAAAGTTATCTATCTTTGGGAATTAGCGGTTGTGGATTAGAATATTCCTTCTTTTACGTTCGAATCTCACTCATTCCTCTTTTTCTTTTTTTTTTTTTTGTTAAATACTGAAAATGACAAATAAAGGCACATAGGAACAAAAACATAAAAATATTTCGTATCTCAAGCCATCATCGTTTCATCCTCTTTAGGGTTCGTCAGCTAGATAAATCCTCGATGATACGGTGCGAAGGTGCGAAAAGTTAGGATCCCATTCTCGCTCCCACAAGTGGGAAGCCTCATAATTAATAACCAAAAAATACATGCAATAAATTTAACTTTAAAGACGACGAAATGGTCGTCACTGATTTCCGTCGACGATGGCTCGAGATGCGAAATCTTTTTTGTTCCTATTATATGCGCCTTCCTTATTTTTCATTTTCATTTATTTTAAGGCGTGTTAAATCTTTTTCAATTGTTAAATACTGTACTATAATTTACAAATTATTGCACTTTTGTTTGATCAAAGTGTGCATTTCTAGATAGCGACCTTCCCTGTTCGTTTTTGCTCCATTTCACTGTCAGAATATAACGGAAAAGCTAAATCAATTACAAAAGTGTAATATTCGTAATTTGTAGTACAATAAAAATAAATAAAAAGAGGAGTAGGATTCGAACCTAAAAGAACGAGTCTTCCAACCCATTAGGCTAACCACTACTCCACAACCACTTCTGCCAGTGAACCTGCATTTATAGATAGTGCGCGTCATGTAAGACAATTTGCAAAAACGGTTGATCAGCTGTAACCGGGTGTTTCAAAATCTACTCTTTTTTTCGAAGTCCCATCGTTTGTCGAGGGCTTGATCAAAGTATCGTGTTTCTAGATCTCGATCTTTTGTTAGAATACAAATTAAAACGAATGAATACGAAATCACGTTACAATGTTGAAGGTAAGAGAAAGCAGTTGAAGTTAAGTTCTGACCTCTCACGTTTCCCAATCATAGAAATATGTCACCTACTTTTGTGCGCAAAAAAACTACCTTTTTTTCCAATTCAGTTCACTGGTTTTATAATGTTTAATATTTTAGGCAATGCTTTGTTTTTACGAAAAAAAAAATGTAAGCAATGTTTTCTTTAGTTATGTTTTGTAAAAGATTATTAGTTATAACTGAAATTTCAGTTTGAGAATATTCTCATACGTAAAGTTAAAGTCAGAAACAGAAAGTAAATAAAAGTGTTTTTGAAATTGAAATTAATAGCTTAATATTGAAACGGAAATTGAAGTTAATTGAAACTTTCTTTTTGTGTCATTCTCAATCTGTTCATTTTTTGCAGAATAAGTAATTGCTTAAGAATAACTTACTGTAATTTTGTGATGGAAGAACTCTAAGGATTCACGAAGACTTTTGAGTGGAATCAGAATATCCTGAATCATTTGGAAGCGTTCGTAGAAGTCTTTGATGGTTTGAGTTTGAGTCAATTTCAATAACGATACTTTTGGAGGAATCATCCAGCCACACAGCCAACGGAAAACAGGATTATTACCAAAAGGAATCACATCCTGAAATGAAAGAGAAAATAAAGAAACTCCTTTAGGAAATTCAAGTTACAAGTTTATGTTGGAGGTAAGAAATGCTGCCTCTTTCTTCACTTACCCTTATTTCCCAAAAGATGCTTCGGGAGTGGCGATGATAGTAATCACGTAATGGAATGTATTCGGTTCCACTGCCTTTCTTTAAATACGTCTCCACATGAGAGAAAAACCATGGTTTATGAAATCGACCAATGGAATTCACCTGATTAAGAATAGAAAACATTCAATACTCAATGAGCAATTGATAAGAAACAAAGAAATAATAATTAAAATTCATTCCATAAATCTACATTCTCTTTTACTAATAAAAAGAAAAACTATTAATAAGAATAAACTAGAATGAAAATTTTAATTTTAATCTAATGGATATCAATGAAAGCACGGACAGTGATCAAGGACACCCAAGTTATTCCGAATTAAGGAATCTTCTGACAATGTGACACTATTCTTATTATTATTATTATTATTATACATTTTGAAACACAGTCAAAAATTTGCTGACTGGAGCCTTTAGTAGATACAAGTTTCAGCCAGAAACCTAAGTATCCACCAGGTACCTGCGCAATATATTTGATGTTCCAAGCAGCGCTGTTTTTTGTAGTTCTGATAACAACATTTCAGACAACTGCAATTGGTTCAAATACTTGGTAAAATTTTTTGAGATTGTTCCAAGTGTTCCTATGATGATGGGATCATTGTCGTGTGTTTCATCCAAAGCCGTGTTGTTTCTATTGCCAAATCCCTGTATTTTATAATTTTTTCCTGTTCTTATTATTATCATTATCATTATTATTATTATTATTATTATTATTATTATTATTATTCATAATAAACAGAAAATTATAAGTTCAAATTAATAATTTTATCAGCCAAAAAAGAAGAAAAAAAAAACAAATAAAGGAGTTCCACAAGGATCCAATTTAGGTCCAACACTCTTTATTATTTATATCAATGATTTATTTGGAATTATAAAAAACTGCCAGATACATGTATATGCCGAGGATATTGTTATATATATGGCGAATAATAATATAACATTAGCACAGAAAACAATACAAGAAAATATCGTTAACTTTCAAAAATGGACCCACAACAACAAACTTATTATTAACGAAAATAAAACTAAACTCCTCCTCATTAATCCTAAAAAGAAAATTCCTAAAGAAAAGGCTGTAATTTTTTATCATTCATTAAAACGTTTGCTAAAAGATCCTGAATTCTGCCTAAAATGTAAAGAAATCGAAGAAGTGGACGAACTTCAATACCTTGGATTAACACTAAATCATTATGATTATACAAAGGTCAAATCACATCAAAACCCTAAACACAAAAACTAATGCTCTCTTATATATTCTTTCGTATCAAAGATACGTCACCCGGAAAGATTAAAATGATAATTTACCATGCATTCTTCAATTCATAACTAATTAGTTATGACCTCATATTTGGGCTAATACAACAGATACTGAATTAAAAAATGTAAACACACTACAAAAGAAAATAATAAAATTAAGTTTAGTGTTTTCTAAAAGAATTAGTAAGAATAAAGAAACTAGAAAAGAACTAATGTTGAAATATGGAATCTTATCGCCAAAACAAAAGTGTCTATATAATTTAATAATAAAACATTATTCTGAAATCGAAACTGCAATAACTGCTGAAGGAAACAATTATAATCAGAAACAAAAATAAAATCAAATTAGACTATCCACACATTTTTAATAGCTTGGGAAAAGAAATGCTCATTACCTAATATGTAATTTATAATAGTAATTATAATTTTAATATAATTGTAATTTAAAATAGAAATTTATAATAGTATTCCAGATTGTAAACTTTTAAAAGCCATAAGAAGTTTTGAAATAAAAAAAAATAGAAAAGAAATAGCTTAATATAAATATTGAAAATAGATAAATCAAAATTTCTAAATATAATCAATCTCCTTTGAAGAGAATGAACTATGATTTTGATTTTCAACTTATCTTCTTCACAAGTTACTTGTGTATGTGTATATAGTAATGGTATATGTTTATATGTATATATATTACTTGTAAATACAGATATGTTTTTATGTATACAATACATTGTTATGTAATGTTATAAATTACTTATCACATTGTCTTAAAAGTTGCCTCATATACATGTACATACGTGTAGTAATTCATTTGTGATTACTCATTCTTTCTATATTTCAGTTCGAGAAAAATTGTTCAGTTCATTTGGATGTTAAAAAGCTTCTTTCTTGACTAATCTATTAACTTGATCTAATATATTAACTTCTTTTATTCATTTTATTTATAAGTTACAACAACTAAACTTTTCCTTATATATTAAGTGGAAAGAAAGTGTTCTGTATTTAAATGAAAAAATGTGTTACTCTTTTTTAATAAATGGGCAACGAGATGTTAGTCTTACCTTATCTTTAAGGCAGGTGTCACTCATTGTTGCTGTCATGATCACTGCTGAATCTTTGCTAAATACAAGTCCTTCCACGAAGTCATTCTTCTTATTTTCCACTTCTCTGGTAAAGATGGCCACTGTCTCTTCCTGGCTATAACTTGGAATGTAGTTCAATTTGACGTATTTCTTTGTAGGAATTATCTCTAATTCAGCTGCCACCAGAAACCCTAAGGTTCCATGAGACCACGGAATCGCATAAAACAAATCAGGATTTTCATCCTGAAATAAACAACATCTGTAGAAAAATACTCATACATCGGATTTACCTCTTCTATTATAAGCCTAGAAACTTAAAAACTTAAAGAGCAAAAAAGAAATAGCTGACAAAGAAAGAATTTCAAAGTTTAATACTTACATCAATCTTTTGAATAATGTAAATGACAATTTCAAAATATTAATCTCCTAAAACATCTTTACTAACGATATTTCGAGAATATTTGCTATTTTCTTCTTCAGGTTAAAATAAAAGAGAATTCTTGTGTTCCTTGTCTAAAACATATAAACAAACGTAAAATATAAAGATGTTTGTTTATATATTTTAGAGAAGGAACATAAGAAGTTCTTTTCTTTTATTTTAACCTGAAGAAGAAAATAGCATATATTTTAGAAATGTAGTTAGTAAGGGTGTTTTAGGACTTTAATATTTTGAAATTATCATTTACAATTTCAAAAATTGCTCACTTTTCAGAAACATTTCTTACGGATCACTTTAGAATTGTCAAAATTTGGTGAAAATTGCATGTAAATAACAAAATTCTACATATCGAGTAGGACAATTGATAATAACACTAAGTAACAAATTTTCAAAAAAGTTCTGTTTCTGGTTTGACAGTATTGTTTTCTGTTTAATTGAGCAGCAAGTATATAGAAAAGAGTAGTTATACCCCTGAAACTTCGCTTTTGTGACTGTTACATTAGTATTTACATAGCTGCCAACTTTTATGCTTTTATTATTCATTTGCTAACACTTTTTTTAATACAATTTTTTCTAAATAGTCGAAAAGTCTTATTTGAATACAAATTACTGTCTGTTTCATAAGTCTGATATGGGTGCCTATTTCGAGGAGCATGGAGAGCGCTTTCATCAGGACATGCAACATAATGAAACAGACATTATTGATGTTTCCTTCCCCTTTCCCTCATCAATAATAAATGTATTCAATCTCTTTTTGAATCTCAGATTGTTTATTTATATCCGATCCAAAATGGTTGCCTTCTTGATAGGTCTTCAAGGAGGGTTTACTAAGTTTCCATGCTATCTTTGTCTGTGGGATAGCAGGGACACTAAAGCAAACTACCAAAACGATATTGGCCTAATCGTACTGAGTTCACTGTGGGGAAACACAACATTAAATGGGAGCCACTTGTAGACCATCGAAAGATACTAATGCCACCTTTGCACATAAAACTGGGACTGATGAAGCAATTTGTGGCAGCGTTGGACAAGGAATCTGCAGCATTCAAGCACCTACAACATCTGTTCCCAAAGCTTTCCGAAGCAAAAGTTAAAGATAGCGTTTTCGTTTGACCTCAAATCAAGAAAGTTATTGAGTGTCAAGAGTTTCCCAAGTTTCACAGAGCAAAGGAGAATGAGGCATGAATCAGTTTTGTTAAAGTAGTCAAAGGCTTCCTTGGAAATCATAAAGCTGAGAACTATGTTCAATTGGTTGAGACTTTGATTAAAAATTACAGCGAAATAGACTGCAGGATGTCTCTCAAAGTACATATCCTTGATGCCCACCCTGCAAAGAGAGCGCTTTCATCAGGAAATGCAACATTTTGAACGTCGCTACCAGGGAACATACAATGAACACATGATGGGGGCTTTATATTTAGGGACTTATTCGTAAAAGTGATATGACATACACTCGCAAATTTCTCAAAACTAAACATTTCTAGGTTCTTTGTCATCAGTTTGTAGAATTTTGGTTGAAATATACTATTGATTTGAAATATAATGTTCCCTTTTTGTCTTTAAATTTGTACATTTCCTTAATGACAGTATGCAAATTTGAACTTTTCGTTGTCCTGACTACAAAAGCAAAGTTTTTCCAGGAAAATAATTTTTTTTCATGTTTTTGTGATAAAACCAAATAGAAAATGATATTGATTACCCGGAAACAAAAATCGTGTTACATAGTGTAATCAGTGACTGAAGTCAAGGGAACAAGACCTTTGCCATTCGAGAAACCTGATAGTGATACCCACGATATTGTTATGTGATATCTTGAAATAGAAAGTTAATATTGACAAATAATTTATTGAGATAAATTAATTGCATTTTTTGGTTTAATTTCTATTAATAACTAGAGATTTTATTTTTATTCATTTATTTCATTGAAAAATTTTCTTAGTTAAGTTATAAAAATCTTTAAAAACAAAAAAAAAAAGATGTTCTTTACTGTGTTTTTTAAATGACATTAAATGGTTGAAGTCCTAAACCTGGATGTCAATTCAGGAAACTTTCTAAAATTTTAACAATCTTTCTATTGTTTGGGAGTGTTTATCAAATCATCTAAAGGAGAGATCTCGTAAGTCTTTTTATGCTTAATAATGAATTAAAATACATGGATTTAGCTTTTATTACTTACTTTACTGCACTGAGCTAAAGATCCATCAGCCAAAACCACTTCAAAGGATTTGCAGATATGCTGGAACAGTCCATAGATGTGGGAGGAAGTCTCAATGCCACAACCATTAATCAATCCACCTACATTAGACAAATTGTATATGTTTAATATTTATTTATATTATATTTGATTTATTGACAAATTAAAGTGTTGCAGTAATGTTTTTATTAAATTAGCAAAAGAAAATGGGCAACAACTACAAAATTCAAAACTGTTAAAATAATAAAAATATATAATAGCTTTATTTTATGTGCCCTACATCACAACTTTTTTAATTTGCAATAACAGATTGACATTTTGTATGATATTGAATTATTTTCTTCAATAGTATTTATATAATTCAGGTATGAATAAAATTACAGTTTTATATTTGCTCGAGAAAGAGATTTATACCTTAACTCTCCCAAATCTCTTTTTAATGATTGTCTAACAAGAGAATGGTTAGGTTTGACAGGTCGAAATCTCCCTTAAATTTTTTTATCATTTATTCAGGACCTCAAGTAGTTATCGTATCCCAAATTTTAGCTGCCGATAGGCACTGGAAGAGTATAAAAAGAAAATGCTAAAGTTACAAGATATCCGACACCAATCTCCTGCTGCAGGTGAACACGCAAGCAAAGACTCAAGATCAAAGACAAAACGGAAAATTTCACTGCACAGCAAAATACTTATAAATTGCAAAATACTAGTTATTTTGTAATTTACAAAAGAACTAGCCGGCTACATCACTTCGCTCTGGAAGCCTTGCGTTAGTTATTCAAAAAAAAAAACAAATTATATCAAGTAAAGTTAAAACCGAAATTTAGAACTGAAACTAAATTATAGTTTAAATTTTAAACAATAGATGTAGAACAATATTGAAATCCAAGAATAACAAGGTCTCCGTACTGAGGCTAATGTGAATGATCATCCAAAGCGTAGTGGTGCCTCAAAAGAAAAATGAACATAAATGACATTGTTGTTTTCTGGTGACTGTTCCTGGCTGATGATCGCCAAAGAGCGTGAAACAGCTGTCCCAGGATGTCACTTGGTAAATAATTTGGTTTCACCCATTGTTGTTTATTAATAATTCAATTAATTAAATTAATAATTTAATTAATTATTAATGGAAAAACATCAACACAGAAGAAGGTAAAAGAAATTACAAGAAACTAAACAACGAACTAAGAAGAGTAACTGATAAGGCGAAGGAAGACTGGATGAAACAGAAATGTGAAGAAGTAGAGGATCTAGAGAAAAAAGGAAGATATGATTTAATGTACCGCGAAGTAAAATGTTTGGATTTCACAAATAAGAATAAGAAGTCCATGTGGTTGATAGAAGACGAAATCGGCAATGAAATAACCGACAAACAAGGAAATTTGAACAGATGGAAGAAGTATGTAGAAGAATTATATGAGACAGGGAGGCGTCCAGATTACTTAGCTATAGAAGATGAAACAGCTATATCAGAAGACGAAAAAGGATGTTGTATTCTAAGGGAAGAAGTTGAGCTAGCGATTAGGGAAATGAAGAATGGGAAAGCAACAGGAGTTGATGGAATACACATTGAGTTAGTTAAATGCTTGGGTGAAGACAAGAAGCAAATACTATCATTATGCAATGAAATATATGAGAAAGGTGAATGGCCTGATGATTTCATGGAAACAGTATTGCTGCCAATACCGAAGAAAAATAATGCCAAGAAGTGCAATGAGTTCAGGACTATCAGCCTTATATCGCACTATCAGCGAAGACACTCAGCGAACAGATGTTTATATTCTAAGGTGGAAGGAGAGTTGGAAGAAGAGCAGTTTGGTTTTAGGAAAGGAAAAGGTACGAGAGATGCAATTGGACTGCTGCGAACAATCGGCGAAAGATATCTAGAAAAAAATAAACACGTATATACAGTATTTGTGGACCTGGAAAAGGCTTTTGACAGAGTGGATTGGAATAAACTTATGGAAATCTTGAAGAAAATTGGTATGGATTGGAAAGAGAGAAGGCTAATAACTAATCTTTATATGAAACAACGAGTCAAAGTCAGGATAGGAGAAAAATTGTCAGAGGGAAGTGGAATAGGGAGAGGGGTGCGACAAGGATGCCCTCTATCACCTACGCTGTTCAACATCTACTTAGAGGAGTTAGTGAAGAATTGTTTTCAGAACATGGGAGGGGTGATAGTAGGAGGAAGAAGAATAAAGTGCATAAGATTTGCTGATGATATGGCATTGTTAGCAGAAGAGGAGATGATACTAAGGGATATTCTACTGCAGCTGAATGACAACTGTGAACAATATGGAATGAAGATAAATGTAAACAAGACAAAGACTATGGTTATTGGAAGAAAGACAAAGAAGAAAAACTTAAGTATTCGGAATGAGACATTGGAACAAGTGAACAACTTTAAATACTTAGGGTGTACTATAAGTGGTGATATGAACTGCTGCCAAGAAGTAGGAGGATAGCAATAGCAAAGGAAGCTTTTAATAGGAAAAGGAGCATCTTCTGCGGACCTCTGGAAAAAGAACTAAGGAAGAGACTAGTGAAGTGCTTTGTGTGGAGTGTGGCATTGTAAGGGGCAGAAACATGGACATTACGACGCAGTGAAGAGAAACGACTAGAAGCATTTGAAATGTGGATATGGAGAAGAATGGAGCATGTGAAATGGACAACCAAATTAAGAAATGAAGCTGTGCTAGAAAGAGTGGGTGAAGAAAGAACAATGCTGAATCTGATCAGGAAGAGAAAAAGAAACTGGTTGGGTCACTGGCTGAGAAGAAACTCCCTAATGAAGGATGCACTGGAAGGAATGGTGAACGGTAAAAAAGTTCGAGGCAGAAGAAGATATCAGATGATCGACAACATTATGGTAAATGGCTCTTATGTGGAGACGAAGAGGAAGGCAGAAAATAGGAAAGATAGGAGAATGCTGGGTTTGCAGTGAAGGACCTGCCCTTGGCAGAGAACTATATATGTATGTAATAATTCAAATGCGCAGTTTTAATTTTTACGCTTTAAAAAAACTTCGTTGAGGCCGGCGAATGCTGGCACATGAATTTTCTCACTAATTTTTCATTGGTGAGTTTTTTATTCATCATTTTTTCAATAATTATCATCGGAAGTGCAGTGGTACTTCATACCACTGCACTTCCGATGATAATTATTGAATACTTTTGTATCTATTGTTGACACATTACCTACACCCATAGAATTTTTATTTCTGCTATTTTTGATTATTGTTGTAATTTCAAACATAGTTGGTATTATAAAACTATAGTTAAACTTGTTCATAGTATTAATATCGAAAACATTCGTATTACAATTACATGTACTAATGTTTCCTCTATTTACGAAAGTAATTTCCATTTTTATTTAAAACGTTTTCTATTCCTTATATTTTGCTAATTTCTTTACGTTATTATTCGATTTATTGTCATTATTTTTATTTGTAATTACATTTATTACAATATTCCAATAGTTTCCAGTTAGCATTACATAAATGTTTCTTCAATTTTTTGATTTGTAATACTTTTTCATTCTTTTTTTATGTTATGTTCATTTAAAATACAAATGTGGACACACTTTTCAGTTATTGCTTTAATTTAAAAAAATGCAGTGAAATTTTCCGGTTTTATTTTTTTTTTGGATCTTGAGTGCTCACCGGTAGCGAGATAGATCTTGTAAATTTAGCATTTTTTTTTACATTCTTCCAGGACCTATCGGCAGCTGAACTTTGATATACAATAACTACTTGAGGTCCTGAATAAATAATAAAAATTTCAAGGGAGATTTCGACCTGTCAAACCTAACCATTCCCTTGTAAGCCTTTAAAATGTTGTTTACTGGTGGATTTCGTTAGATATGAATATTCAAGCTACAGTTGCATGCTTATGAATCTTGAAAAGGTGGTGGTTATAATTATGATTAGTTTTTGGAATTCGTCCAATCAAAAAAAGAAAAAAGAAGTAAATTCGTTTTTTGCCAATCCCAACGCAAATTAACCCTTCTCTTAACCAATTCCGTACTTAGCTCAGTAATGCTTCCTTACCTACAGTGAGGTCATCCAGTTCAGGTACAATAGGAAGAGTCCATCCCAAAGGGTTTAGAGTAGCTGTGATCTGTCCCATGGTGACCATAGGTTCAACCTGAATCACTCTGTTATCTATATCCACATTCAGGATGTCAAGCAGTGTTAGATCTACACAGTAGTGGGTGTGTTTGTAGCGTCCACGACGGAAGCTCATGGTTTGCCATCCGGGTCGCGCTGTACACATCGGCCGAGAATCATCTGAGTTGTGCCATTCACGTACCTTAAGAAACAAAGAATCAAATTATTGACTTCAAAGTTGTTCAATCAAGATTTCTGTGTATAAACTGAAGCAGTTGTAAACTATGCCTGATATTTCATCACTAACTCTGATGTCTCAAGTAGTGTCATTTCAAAAATAGTTAATTTTTTTTAATAAAAAAATTAGAAGAAAAACCTGTTTTTCGCTGAAAATAAAAGCATTAAACCAACTGCGCAATCTTAATAATTAAACCAAGATGTAAATCCTCAATAACTTATTCAGTTTGAAGAGTATGTCAAGATGGAGCTTAAATAAATCAACAAAAGTTATTGAGAAGATTATAAATTGAAGATAGCAAAGGTTACTATGTTTTGTTTCCGCTCTTTCAATATCTCGCTCTTTCTTTCTGGTATCATCATCTAAAACTTTAAAATCTCTTTTCAAATGATTCAGAAGTATTGTTTTGTTTTGTTTTTTGTTTACTATATATTGTATTAATATTTAAAATCTGGTGTCAGGGGAAATTTGCAACTGTACGTTCCCGCTAGCTGAGCTATAACTTATAATAAATACTTAATAACAATATCTTGTTTAACGTGCAATTCGTGATGAAGGAAAACAAAAGAATGCACAAGGTGAACAATACTAAAAAAAGGCATATATAAAAAAGCATAATTAATTTACCACCGACGGTTTCGATCTCCCACGGGACACTATCTTCAAGGTGAGAACATGAGACAAGACAAGGGAATACCCTAACACGGGTGACAGGGGGGTAAGGAAAATTGGAAAGGATGGATTGCTGGAGGGAGTGATATCGAAATATCTTAGTGTGGGAGAGAAGAAAAAAAAAGTAAATAAAAAAATACGTATTCCGACAAAGATGGAGCCATCGTAATCATGGACGCTAATAACACTGCACAACAAAAAAATGTCCTTTGATTGAAAATATGTGTTTCTTGTATATTTATGGCTGGAAATAATGAATCTGTACTCAGTTTTTGTCTAACACATATCATTTTTCCAAAAATCCAAAATTTAGTGTTTTATTTATTTCCGCGCTATTACTTCTATGTTTTCTTAATTTAATTTAATTTTGAAATATCCTGCTTATTCTATTCAAAATTTTCACAGCAGGCTGCTAATGATTTACATGCATTTAGCAATGTATACATCTATATCAAACATTCATTGCCAGCTTGATCATCCCACAATTCTAGCATTTCAATTGTAAATTTTGTTTCAGATGTTTCCATTCACCGTGTGGTACTGTTCATTGAATTGTTACTGTATTTCTAGTGACGTTAAGTGTGTAGTACACAAGTGTTTTAAGGACTAAGGACAAGGTACATTACGTTCAGTGCATTTTGTCTCGTCAGTGTAAAAATAACCCGGACGTCTTATTTTGTTACTTGTGTGGCAAACTTACATTCAACTTAGCAATGTAGCTTGTCACCGTTGGTTAGAAAGACCATATGAATGGTATTTTGGATGTAGAGTTGGGGACAAGGATAAGTCTTGGGCTCCACATAGATGCTGCAATTCATGTTCCAGGAATCTGAGAAACTGGTTACAAGGTAAAAGGTAGTACAATGAAATTTGGAGTACCTATGGTTTGGCTTGAACCAAAAGACCACGTAACGGATTGTTTTTTTTGGTTTTTTTTGACAGATATGAAGGAGTTCTCATCCAAATCCAACATTTTATTCGGTATCCAAATCTACCCTCCAGCTATGCGACCAGTTTCTCATTCTGCAGACCTTCCTGTACTTACAGCTCCAGATAAATTTACTGTTGATTCAGAGGAAGACACCTCCGACGTCCCAAGTGGTCAAGATTCCGAATTTCAACCCTCTATATCTATGACAGGTTCACATCATGAAATCAAACAGGGAGAGCTTAACAATCTTGCACGGGACTGAAACCTCTCTCAAACAGACGCAGAAATACTGGATTCTAGGCTTCAAGGTTGGAGTCTGTCCGATAAACATATAACAATAAGTTCATTTAGAAGACTACAAAGCCATTTTGCGGACTATTTTGCGGAGAAAGAAGATATTGTATATTGCTGTGATGTGAATGGCTTATTTCTGGCGTTGGGACATGAACAGAATGTAACAGACTGGCGCCTGTTTATTGATTCATCCAAACGTAATCTAAAGGCAGTGCTCCTCCATATAGGCAACGTTTATCCCACTGTTCCTGTAGCGCATCATGCTGTAAATACAAAGGATCACATGAACCACTTGTGAATCCGCAATGTGTCTTTCTTCTACCATTGCACATTAAACTTGGTTTAATGAAAATTTTTGTAAAAGCACTGGACAGAGAAGGATTGGCTTTCTTGCATCTCAGAAACAAACTCAAAAATTTAAGTGATGTAAAGGTAAAAGAAGGGGTTTTAATTGGCCCACAAATTAAAGAAGTGCATGACGAAGATTTCGAAAATAAACTGTCAGAAGGAGAATCTGCAGCCTGGCGGGCATTTAAATCTGTATGCTCAAGTTTCCTTGGAAAAAAGAAAGCAGAAAACTATGAAGATCTTGTTCGTGACATGGTGAAATGCTTTCGTGTTATAGGCTGCAATATGTTCTTAAAACTATACTTTTTGGACTCCCATCTGGACTTTTTTCCTCAAAACCTCGGCGCAGTTAGCGATGAGCATGGGAAAGGTTCCACCAGGACATTACTATGTTTGAAAAGCGCTTCCATGGACGATGGAATAGAAGTATGCTAGCTGAATATTATTGGTCTACTCTTAGGGACACTCCGACAGATGCCTACAAGCGGAAACGGTCAAAAAAATCATTTTTGTATATGTGTTTTCCGCAATCAGTGTCTCCGTTACATTTCTCTCTCACCACTTTGTATAAATACGAAAAGTGGATCTCCTAAAAAAACGGGACGTGGTGGAACATTTTGGTTTTCAGATATGAATCAAGCACCCTTCGTTTATAAAGAATCACATAGTTTCATCTAAAGGACAGAAAAAAAGTTCAAATTTTGTTGTACTGTGTAATTACACAAAATTGGCCAATGTCCACCTAAGCAATAACCTATACCAAAAATGCCAAAAAGATGAAAAAAAATACCAAACCCCTATCAATTAAATTGAAACAAAAATCATCTGCAATTGTCCGAATATTGTACTACAATAAAGCTTGCAAGGCAACCAATACCGATCTATCTACCATCCAAAATCCTTAAACAGCATCAGCATATACAAAGCTCGACACCAGAGAACCTCCTATCTCCAACACCCTCCATCTGCAATTCTTCAATTGCAATTCTTCATCAACAAACAATCCGCAAACATACAAAAACTCCTTCCAATTCCTAAATGAAGTGCAGCAAATCAATTTCACCGTCAATCTACAACTTTTCTTTTTCGATACATGCTTCATGTTCTCATCCGTAATATTCTCTCTCTGATCGATGCGGCCAGCATCCAATACATTGACTAAGGGCATCCATTTTGTAACTTCGGCCTGATTATCAAACAACCACTCCACCTGATCTGCACAGTTTATGATCACCATTTCTGCTTCGATGATGCAGAAATAATCAGACTACAGGACTGTTTCTGGGACTGGCGCTATCATGATGCACATTAAAACTCCCATCATCAATGTATCGCCCACAAATCAGCCTGTTTGGCTCATATGAGGACAGTATCATCGTTACCAACTACCCCGATTCGATAAACAATATTTTTGAAGAGTTCAATGTTGCTTACTCGTCTCAAATTCTAACTGGACATACAAAGAATGGGGAGCTCCCATTTTCTGTATATCCTTGCCAATTTCAAAGCAAACCCATATTCATGTTTATCGAGAAACAAGGCCAACCGTTTCAAAAATTTCCAAAACACTTCACACACACAAAAAAAAAGAAACACCATAGACTTCATGATCAGAAGGGCAATGAGATATGCAATATACAAAAATCACTACAAACCTAATTAAAGAATAAAAAACATACTCAACAATTTCTGTTTCATTAGAGGAACCTGTCGCATCATGGAACCTGTTCCACATAGGCTCCATATTCTAAAATATACTGCGAAATATACACATACTAGAACACAACAACCGTTTAACATATGAAACCCACCCACAGCAAGAGAAATATTTCTCATTCAGATATCTTGACCAACAACACAAATATATCAGAAAGATAAAATATCTCTGCCGCGCATCTACAGCGGTAAGTATATTTTTGAAAGGTGAACCACCTTGAGACTTGTGAATAGTGGTTGATAATAACATCCGAGTACTTAAGAGTATCTAGTACCCATAAAAGTTTAAGTGAAAAGCTCAAAATTTACGCCAGTTAGACCAAGTCACAACTTCGAAGTCAAGTCCCGCCCTTTAAAAAAACTCGTGAACAGATGTCGACTTTTTTGTTACTTATTTTTAATTAAACCAATGCCCTAGAAGCTCTAAAAAATTCGTGCCCAAAGCTCTGAAAACAACATGAGAATAAGGCTTTGAAGATAGGAAAACGTCAGAAACTGGAAATTCCTATCGGTCGCCATTTTGAAACGGGTAATCCAATTTGGTTGAAATACAATACCAGCCGAGTTCTTAAGGATATCCATTTCTTAAGGGTATCCAGCACCTATAAAAGATTTAGCTCAAAAGCTCAAAATTTACGGCAGTTATCCACGTCACAACTTTGAGGTCATGTCCCATTTCTAAGGCTCACACCCTAAAAATCTGTGAACAGATTTCGAATTTTTTGTTGCTTATTTGTAATTAAATCAATGCCCTTGAAACTCTAAAAACGTTGTAGCAAAAGCTCTAAGAACAACGTGATTAAAAGGTTTTGAAGATAAGAAAAATCGTCAAAAAGTGGAAATATACGAGTATACATATCCTGATATATATTTCGTGGGAAGAAGAATTTGAATGATATATATATATATTCGTGTTCTAGAACCCCTGATCGGCGCTTATCACAAGATCATCTGTTCAAGTAGGAAAGAATGCAATAGTGTACTTTTTCTTTGGAAAATTCATTAAAACGTAAATGAAAGATGCACAATAATAAAGAATTTGTACCTTGAGCTATCATGGACGGGAAACTGGGGCGGCTGTTTCTGCCTTATTAGACGTCCTCAGCCAGTTTTATCCTTCGTAGTAAGCACAGAGTGGATGGAAAGGTTAAGGATCCCATCATCGTTACTGCAAATGGTATCCCAATAACAAAACACTATAGTTAAAAATAAACTACAAATAAAGAGCTTTAAACTACAAATTAAACAGCTGTCAGGACAAGAGATTTAAAGCAAAGACCTTGTCTATTGTCACCACCTAGCCAACTTAGGGGGCCTGAAGGCCAGCATTACACGCCATATTCACAATACGAGTGACACTCTACGCATTAAGTATGTGATATTGCGATTTCAGTATGTTGCTGATACCGGAAGAAAGCCAGTCAAAGCCAAAAACACAACTTCTGTTAAAGATGGTCTTGCTCTTCTCAAAGGGCAGCTTTCTTATTTCTTGAAGCACACATTTATTAAACGTAATCAGCATGAGTTCTTCGAAGATACAAAGTCCAAAACTGATTTCAAGTCTGTTGTCATACAAACAGACTTTGCTGAAAACGTCACTATTAAGAGTCAGAATGAAATCCCACTGGAGTCATAACCAAGTTATTATTTTCTTTCACTGCCTATCTCTGGCTTTCCCCAGATAAAGGTTTGAGCTATGCTTTCATCAGTGACGAGTTGAGCCATGATAAGTCTGCGGTCTACACTTTTCTAGATAAACTTATATTGGACTTGTGCTTAAAGCATCCCGAAGTTCAAACTGTAATATTTTTCAGTGACGGAGGATTAAACCAGTTCACACAACGGTATTTATTTTCCAACCTGACTTTCATGTTTGAAGAGAATCAAATGTCGGTTAACTGGAACTTTTTTTACAACAAGTCATGGAAAAGATGTAGTAGATGGCATTGGCTTCATAACAAAACGGCTCGTGTGGAGTGCGATCTTATCAGATTAAGTTGATCGCCAATGTAGAAGAATTCTCTGTGACAGCCCAAGCAAACAGCAAAAGTATCAATGTTGTGTACGTTCGTATCTGAGATGGCAGAGTTTAAGGATGAGCTTTTGAAAAGATGGAAGAATGTCCGCCCGCTTCCTGACACACACGGAACACTATTTAAAGCCAGTAGAGAAGTACGAGATAGAATATCGACAATATACTCTTTCTGAAAAATTTAATCAGTTCCAATTTATCAAGGATATTTTTACCACAGCCAAAAATTGATAGGCACGACCATTATCATTTTCCTACAGCTATAAAGGCTGAATAAAAGAACCAGATTTTCTTGTCTACAGTGTTGACATCATAGTATTATTATATAACAATAAAATCATCTTTATATCTTCATTCTTGCTTGTTTTTATTTATTTAATCCACTTTTGGAATGACTAGACAAATGGTCATTCTGTTACCAACAGAAATCTTATTTCTGTCTGTATTTAAGTGTCAATTCAAAACTAATCACTATGTGGTCTTAAATACTTAAGTCTCATAGGCACTTTCTGATTTTTTTCATATTATTTTAATTAGTCGTTTAGCTGATCTTTTTGAATTATACTGATATAAACAAACGCATGTCTCAAAAATGTCCTTCCGTTACCGAAGATGCAATTTTAATTTCCAGGATTGTTTTAAGAGAGCCATCAGATTTAGTGCAGCCACTGATTAGGGCAGGGGTCAAGGATGAAAGTCTACTTTAAAGTTTTAAGATGTGCTTATTCGCTTTGATTCAGTAGGAATTTTGGATGTACAGCAGTACGGGATTAAAGGGGGTGGGGGCAAAAGGAGGCAACTGTTCCGGGCGGCAAAATCGGATTGAAAATTGATCCTTTTTTAAAATTTCACAATGCCATAAAAATATAAATAAAAACATAAAATTTAGAAATTATCAGATACTTTTTTATACTGATGGTTTTATTAAACTACGTATTAATTCACAGAAAGTGAACTCAAATCCTTGCTTTAAGTAAAATGTAAAACAAGTGTATTTCAGAAACAGAAGAGCGCTAAAAGCGTTGATGTGATTTGCGGAGAATGTTTCATTGACGAAAAATAAGCAGGTAGCTAGTAAGCACTATTTTTCACTATAGCAGTGTTTCCCAACCTTTTTTGTGCTATGCCCCACCTAAAGTATCTGAAGTATGCTACGCCCCACCAAATTAGGTATAAGTTTCACAATCAAAAAAAAAAACGACTTTTTAACTTTTATAACCAAGAATTGCCAATTGCCCCCCCTTAACAATCAAATTGCCCCACGTTGGGAAACAGGGCACTATAGTGAAAAACAGCTACGGGGGCGGCATGCGGCTGACTTGCCTCCCCCACCCCCGATAAATTTCTTAGATCCGGCCCTGGTGTCATTCCGTTACCTATGGAATCGCCCTAAAACAACAACAGAAGGAAATCTTTCTCATTGATTGCTGTCTCGAATATCAACAAACAAGCTCAAACAAAGTCAACAAAAACAAGGTAAAAACAAAAAAGAAGTTTCAAAATGCAGTTAATTCTGAGTCCAAATATTCATGTCCGTCCATCCATTGTCTGTCCATCAAAATAATTCAAAAACTAAAAAGCTCAAATCTGAAAGCTGAAATTTTAAAAGCAGATCTAAATTATTACAAATAAAATTTACATTGATTTTTGGTAAATATCGGAACAAAAGAAGTAACGGCAAAACAAATCAACTTGCGCTCATTGTTAAAACGCAGAAATTGATGTAATTGAAAAACTATTCCTCCAACTAAACTTAATTTTAGTAGAAAGTGAATGATTTTACAAAAAGATCCAAATTAATTTGGCTACTAAGAACCAAAAACCGTACATTCATTCGACTGAAATTTCAAGTATTCAGTGCTTATAAGGAAGAACCTTATTGATTTTAATGTTAATCAAGGTTAGTGAATGAACATTTTTTTTTCCTTTTAACCTTTGTGTGTGTGTGTGTCGTGTGCGCGCGCATTTACCATGTACAAGTATTCGGAAGTTGGTTCGTCAACTATATCTTGTTTTAACTGAGAAACTAAAAACCAATAACAGTCACAGTCAGCTGAAATTGCCCTTCAACTGATTTTACATGAGGTATTTTATAAATGTACATTTAGAAAACAATGCTTAATAATTGGTTTATTCATATTAAATATGATGTAAGTTAAAAATAGTGATTTGTTCATTCATCCATAGATGATGGGAAAGCTGAGGACATAGCGGAGCAACAGACAAGCAACATAGTATAAAGATGGCAACCTAAAATACAGTATTTGTTTTGATATTAGACGAAAACAAAATATGGATATTGTTTTTTTTTATTATTATTTATTTTCCTTAAAGTGATTACAATTTCAGTCCTATTATGAACCGTAGCTCCTATCAACAGGTGCTGTTTTATTTACAGTGATAATAATTGAATAATTAGTTTTTATTTAAACATTTCTTTTTGCATTTGTTTGTGTCAATTGTTGCTGACTTTGTTTTTTTTTTTTTTTCTTATAGACCTTTGTTGGTTGATACGAAGAATTTTACATGATTCGAAAGATTGAGAACATCCATATAGGAGTTTGGGCGAGGTTGTCTTGTATCTTTTAACGAATCTGTATTTTCATAAAATTTTCCATTTGAGTAGGTTTTACTGAGCTTCTCAAAACAGGAAATAAATAAAATGAAAGAGATTTTTTTTATCTCCATTTGTTTTCACTACAGTTCGTTTCATTTACACTCAAGACCAGAGGCATCTTCCAAATTGATTTAGACGAATTTACTAAATGTCATCATTTAGAAAGACATTAAAATCATTGAAAGTATCTTACATTTTATTTACGTGTGTATTTTAAACTCTATCATGGGAAACAGTGACTTGTTCCTTTCAGTTCTTTTAAATGGAAAAATACATTTAAAATACTCTTTTAAATGGAAGAGTTTGCAATAAACCAAATAATGTTTCATGGATGTTTATCTTGATGATGAAACCTACACAGTTATCACACGTGGGATTTCAAGATGGTCGTTCCATTCTCTTTGCACTCTTCAACCGAAGTTAAAGCTTCATTTGATAATATGCAGTATTATTAGATAACTATTCTTGTTTTAAATATTTTTTATTAGCGACTCATTTGGGAGCTATTGTGATAGCGACCAAAATCGGTAGCTATTATGTTTGTCCTGTCCGTCCGTGTCTGTCCACCCCTAACAACTCCCGAACAGAAGGTCGGATCACCAACGGACTTCACAATCGCGTTCAGAGATCCAAAGACCGTAGGAATAGGGTATTTTCAAGGGCCAACGCCCCCACCCCTATGTTCGAGATATTTGGCACTGTTATCTTTGTACCCTCTTAACAACTCCGGAACGAAAGGTCGGATCGACAAACGGACTTCACCATCGTGTTCAGAGGCTCAAACAACAAAGAATTAGGGTATTTTCAGGGGCCAACGCCCTCCCATGTTCCAGATATTTCGCATTGTTTTCATTGGATTTCCCATATTAGCTAAAATGTTAGAAATGCAACCATTTCATTTCATCTCATTTCAGTTGTCAGATATAGCTTTATGCTTAACGTCTCGGACTCATATCCTAAAGGGTGTTGGTTCGAATCCGCATACTACTTTTTTTTCTTATTTTTTTCCTAAGCCTTTTTTTTATTTTTCCTTACATTAATGTACTTTCTTTTTTTATTATTATTATTGATTTTTTTTATTATTATGGGTCGGTCTTAAATTTATGATTTAGCACAACATTCTATTCACTTGTTTAATTCCCTCTTATTTCTTATTGAAACTTTACTTTTCTTGTCCAATTCCTCATAATACCGTATTATTAAAGAAGTGTTTGACTTGCTATTTAGAATTCCTGTGAATCTTACCTGCTTCTGTATTCGACGGACTCTTTTGTCGTGGGCTTCAGGAGATGTCTTCAACCAAAACAGAATTCTACATCTCAAATAGTAATAAGCATCGTAGACGACAGATAAAGGAAGAAGAAAAAACACCACCAGAAGCCATCGATGTTTGAGAATAAGATATTCCAGCACAGCCATTTAACCTAATACGAACAAAACAAAACAACTTTAAATGTTAAGAACAGTTTTATTTATAGCAAGACTATAGAAGTGACTCAGAAGAAAATAACTGAAGACCAACAGCTCGTTCAGGATCAAGGAAAGTATTGGCTTTTATAAAATACTTCAACTATATTTTTTCTAGTGACAAAAGACAATGACAAAGATTTTATGCAATTCAATTGTTTCACAGAATATTTGATCTAATTTCAATGATTCAAATGCTTTAATTTCACTTACCTTATTTGGTTTCTCTTAAGCCACAAAACTTTTGCATAGAAAAACAAATTGGAAACTAAAATGTTTCGGACACTAATGTTATTATAGGATATTTTTGTGATTAGTTCAACTACAGCAATTCAACCAAATCTTTTTCATTTAAATAACAAATAAATAACCTTTGGGTTGTGTTGATTCTTCGATTTATTGAAAAGATTTATCTTTGATTTCTATCTCTTTTGAGATTGAAGATTTTCAGTACAAGTGCACTCGACTTCAATTAGTCACCAAACACAACAGAAATAGAGAAGTTACCAGCGTTATACAGATACCGAAAAAAATCACTCCAATAATAATTTAATTCTCTTCCTTAGAAACAGGAGTTACTGTTAGAAGATCAGAAGAAAATGAAATGATTGTCGAAATTCTTTTGCCTTTGAACATATTTACTAATTATGGTTCGATAGGTTTAACATCATAATTATTTTAATTTTTTTTTTTTTATTATTTTTTTTTCTTTTTTCAAGTACAATTTTGATAGGCATTAAACAGAAACATGAATAATCATATAACTGAATGAAGAAATTTAACGTATAATGAGAAAAATACGCAAAAATAATATTGTTTATATTAAATCTTGCATTTTATTTCTTTATTTATAATTTTTTTCATTGTTTTCTTTTTAAATTCTGATATTTTAGTCATTTTTAAAATTAAAGGATTTATTTGATTTTAAATTTTTTATATAATTCTATTTTTATTTCAACTACGGCCTGTCTTTGGGGGTTTTCAAAATACTATAAATTATTAAGTTTTCTTCTTTTATGTGTAGTGGTTTCTAAATTATTAATTTGTTGGAGTACATGGAAATGGTTTTTAATAATAAGATTATACATTATTTTTTCATATGGAAGTAGTATTTTATCATTGATTCTTAGTGTTATTTGCTATAAATCTTTTAAGTGGAGTATTTCGTAAAAAGGGGTTTAAAATTTTGTTTATTTTTTGTACAATATTTTTCATTTCTGTGGTATTTAGATGAATCCAACAATCAATACCATAATTAAGGAAAGAATCAATAAATGCTTTGTAAATGCAGATTTTTTTGTTTTAAAGGGAACAAAAAATTAATTTTAGAGAACATGTAAATGTGTCTTTAATTTATTTATAATATGATAACAGTGATTGTTCCAGATATATTTATTATTTATAAATAGACCTAAATAATTTGTAGAATTTATGGTTTGAAGTTTTTAGCAAGTGTTATTGGTACAAGTATAATTATATACATTGTTATTTGCTCATGACTATGCGCGCCCACAGTTTTATATAGTAAGTATTGGTTCATAGTTAATTATTTTATTTTTTGCTTTCATAATCATAAACTTGGTTTTTTTGGTTATTAATATACATTTTATTTTTGTAAGTCCAGGAAATTAAATTATCTAAGTCTTTTTTGCATTTGCATGAATAGTTAGTTCTAAGTTTTGATGTGAGGTTGAAAGAATTAAATCGTGTGCATAAGCAAGAGCTGTTGAAAATTTGAAATGAGAAACAATACGGTTGAAGTATAAAATGAAAAACAAGGGGTCTAGTGTAGATCCTTGTGGTATTCCTTTTTGATATTCTAAAGTTTAATAAATTTCAATTTTAATCCTGAATTTACAATTTGATAAATAATTACTAATTAATTTGATAAAGTTACCGATTTTTAAGTGGAAGGGAAATACTTATTTTTATATAGAAATACTATTTAACAATAAAAACTTTGGGAAATTTAAGTGTAAAGAATAGTTTTATGTTATTATTATTCTTATTATTTTGTTATTTTAGTTAGTTGAATTTTAATGACGCAAAAGCATCTGAGGTTAAGCTGTACTATTTTTAGCGACCCATTTGGGAGCTATTGTGATAGCGAATAAAATCGGTAGCTATTGCGTTTGTTCTGTCTGTCCGTCCGTCCATCCGTGTCTGCCCATCCCTAACAACTCTCGAACGGAAGATCGTCTCGACAAACGAACTTCACCCATCGTGCTCAGAGGCTCAAACAACGTAGGAATAGGGTATTTTCAGGGATCAACGCCCCCCCCCCCTTATGTTCGAGATATTTGACATTGGTTTCATTGGATTTTCTCTATTAGCTTAAATATTAAAATTGCAACATCTGATTTCAGTTATCATCTATAGCTTGATGCTTAACGTCTCAGACTGATATACTGAGGGTTGTCGGTTTTTTTTCTCTCTCTCTTAATGTTTTTTACTCAATGTCCGGGTGTTTTTTTCTTTCTTTTTGTTTTTCTTATTTTTCTAACTTTTTTTTTTATTTTGCCTTACGTCAATGTACTTCCTTTTTTTAAATTTTTAATTTTTTTATAATTATGGGTCGCCTTTAAATTTATGCTTTAGCCAACAATTATATTCCCTTTATTTTTTTTATTTTGTAATTTCTGAAAAAACTATAGAGACTATTCAGCGACTATTTCAAAGCCTGTCGCTGGATCTTATTTCTGGCCTCGCTTTTTTTGACCCTTTAAATATTTGTTTTCCTAAATTTTCAATTCTTATCAAAAAAAGAACTTACCCCAAATGAAAATGGATTCACAGGAAGAAAGACGAAAAAGACAATCTGTCACAAGCCAAGATGACAATTTTTCATTGAAACTGCAAGAAAGATCTAGAAAAATTTACAGAACTATTTATTATATTCGAGAAAAATGGAAAAACAAACACTAATTTATATTTATGCTTACTGATATAAAAGACATTTCACAGACATGAAATGATATCAAATGACATTGAGATACAAAGTTCAGGAAATATAGATAAGCCACTGAGATTCTATAAGAAGACTGTAGGTTTTTTTGCTTATAGCATCTCAGTGGTTGAATTGCTTATCTATATTTGCTGAACTTTGTCTCTCAATGAAAGTCTATATTCATTGTCGAAAAATTATAGAAAAAAAATATAAAAAAAAAAAAACAATGACTGTTAACTACTAGTTTATTAAATTGCTAGTAAATCATTTACAGAATCACGATTACAGTGAGTGGCCAAATTATTAGAGCCACCTGCAAGAATTAACAAATATCAAGGAATATATTATTTTTTTCATAAGAAATTAAAACTTATCATTTCAATTATTATTATTTTCAAATAATTCATATCTTCAATATATTTTGGTATAATTTTTGTAAATGTATTTCACTGCAACATTGACTTATTTGGACGCCATTTTGGGGCAAGCACCGTCATTTTGTGTGAAAGCAGCTGTTCGAATACTCACAGGTCTAGGTATAATTTGAAGTTATTGAAGAATTATTCCGACGTTTCGTGTTTTCCGTGTTATTATCTGATATGTACGTTGTTGTAAATAACTTATTTGACTGAAATAATTTCAAATATCATACACAATTGAAATTTTTAATTATTTTATAGGTTTTTAACATGGGAAAGACCAAAGACTTAACTAAACGAAAACTTTCTGAGATAAAAACTCTTATTACCAATACAGACCATTTCCTCAGAAATATTGCATCAGTTTCAAACGTTTCGCGGGCATCAATCGATAGAATAAAGAAAAAAATTGATGCAATTATCGAATTGAAACCAAATCGGAAGGAAAAGTGTGGAAGAAAAAGACTAACAACATCTAGAGATGAGAGAAAATAGGAGATATCTGTGTCCAGAACAGAAAGGCGAGATAATGAAGATAATAACCAAATAGAGCCAGGATGCCATCATCATCCTATCAGCAAGGACAGCTCGACATCGCATAATAGAACTGAGGTTTCGTGTCCTGCCAAAAAGCCACTTCTATGATGAAAAAGCGGCTACAACGGTGCAAAGCGCAAATAAAGTGGGCAGTTGGTGATTGGAAAAAGGCAACTTGACAAATTCTTAAGATAAAATTTGCACGTGTCCTTTTTATGTAATATCCAGTTCACCAAATTCAAATGCAACAACAGTTTTCAGGTTTGCTTCTCTGATGAATCATCAGTGCATAGACTGACTGACAAATCGGAGTTTGTAAGGAGAAGACCTGACGAAATTTTTAATGAAGCCTGCATCAGCATCATGATCTGGTCGGTGATCAGTAGCCAAGACACTGGTCGCCTTTATACTGTCGGAAGGACAATGAGGCAGGACCAATATATGAAGGTCTTGGAAACCAAAATGCTGCCCCAAGTCCACGAATGGTTTCTAGATGGCGAGTTTATATTAATGCACAACTCTGCGCCCTGCCATAAAGCAAAAAAAGGTAACAACATTTTTACAGGAAAACCAAATAACAGTTCTCGACTAGCTTGGAAATTTCCCCCGATCTCAACCAGATTGAGAACTTCTGGGAATTAATGAAAAGGAGAATTTTTAGGGAGAATATCATCAACAAGAGACAGTTGATAGAGTGTCTTATTGAAGTGTGGCAAGCGACGAAATTAAGGCATTTATTGTCTTAAATACATTGAAGCATGCCGAGAAGAATTCAGGCTGTCATCGCAGCGAAAGGAGATGTTCCTAAATACTAGGCAAACTTTAAAATTTCCAAAGATAATCATCTTTATTTAATAGATTTTAATTGCTTTTTTAATCAAGAATGTCAAAATAAATGACTTATTTCAAATAAATGGAGATATTTTACTTTTTTCCGCTCATAAACAAAAAAAAATAAACTTTTTGCACAGTGGCTCTAACAATTTCGCCACCCTCTGTATATTTAAGTACTAATTTGTTAGATATTGAATTAGGAGCAGATTTAGATTTTCTCAAAAAGAGTCTTGGAGCACATTGATTAGGTGTTTCTTTCTTACAGTAAAATTGAATGTTTTTAAATATGCATGGATAATCAATATCTCATTATTTAAGAGCTTAGAAATCACATATATTGAACTTCAATGTCATTAATGTCCATCAATTTTCGCACCTTTATTATAAATGCTACACATTGACTGAAATTATCCAAAGACCTCCTTCTGTCTTGTTATTAAATCTTTTTTAACGAGATTATCTCTGAGAACTAAGAATGGCTTCAGCGGTTTTTAAGGTTTCTTTGTTTTTGATTATCATCTTCCAAAGCAGTCTCTCCTTGTTTTTTAATTCTCTCATCTCCATACATTTCTTTATTCTTCAAACCACGATTTCTCCTTTTTCCTGGTGGTTTCAATAAATGTCATTGTTTTAGTCACCTTTTCTCCTCCATTCGAAATAAGTATCCAAACCAATTTCATCCTTTTTTTTTTTTTGTATTCTACAAATAATATTTGCATTCTCTAATTTCTCCATTTTTAGTCCAATCGAAATATCTTTGCGCTTCTAATCCATTTCTACTGCTCTTGCTCTCCTTTTCAAATCTTCAATCATTACCCAAATTTCATTTCCATTTCCCAAAACCAATTCCACCAGCATCTTTCCAATGTACGGTATTTCTTTTAAGTTATCCGCTTTCGTGAAGTGAAATACAATACAATTTTTTTACTTTATTCAGTTCTCTTTTTTTATTTCTTCTTTACTAACCCATCTGATTTATAAACCATCCCTCCTAAATATTTAGCATTTTCAACCTGTTTATTACAATTCCTTTCTCAAAAACTACATTCTCGCGTTCGCTGCTGTTTATATAAAAATATTCTAATGCGAAAATTAACTTAAACGTCCTATTTATTCTTTTTATCATGAATTCTAAATCAAAATGATCTAGTGTTATCACTACCTTTGTCATCAGCAAACTTAAAGTAAAAAGGAAATGATAATTCATTACAATGCCTTTATTTTTCAAACTTAGTTTTCAATGTTTTAAGACTTATTCTATATAAAGATTGAACAATATCGTGATAGGCTACAATCCTGTTTTAATCCTCTCTTAGTTTTTGATATCTGTTTTTCCCAAGGAGCAAATACGGTGGTCCAGTTAAGTGTAACCAACTAGATTTTTCGTTATTTTAGGAATAATAAATAAAGGTCCCTTTTACTTTTTGGAAAAACAATCACGGAAATGAATTTTCTAACAATGACTTCAGGAAAAACAAACAGTTTCAACACTTAGATTAAGGTCAAAAACAAACAGTTTCAACTGAATTTCGAAACCTGTCACAAAATGTTTAATATTCTATTAAAACTAAAATAATAAGCTATAATTTACCATTTGTTTTCTATCTTTTAGTTCTTATACGAGAAAAAAAAAGCAAACCAAACACAGGAATTATATTGAAATGGAAACTTGCAGGGTGTGGCAAATGCTCCCTCTTACCGGAACGCGAGGGCACCCACGCTCTATTACAGGGGTGGCCAAACTTGCTGTAAGAGCCACAGACTAAAAAACTTCAGATGTATGAGAGCCACAAAACATGCACAAACGTTACAGACACGTTTTATTAACAATTGTTCTTAATCCTTGCTGATTCTAAATTTTTTTTAATCCCTCACTCAAAGAAGCATTAAAATTGAATTTAAATTCTTAAATACATTTACTCACCATGAACATTAAACTTATGTTTTAATCCAGTGGATTCTCAGTTTATAATTGATAAATAATGATAAGTCTTGAATTTTTTTTATTTACTTTCATATTAATTGTAATGCAAAAAGGAACTCGGGCGCGATATTTCTGCAAGCCACATATTAAGTCAAGGGCCGCTGTTTGACGGACTTTTTTATTTCTACAAGGAAACGGTCTTTGCATTTCTACAGGGTGTCTCATCTGGGAAGTCATAGTATCAGTCATTCCAAGGAAAAAGTCTATTGAACCTTTGTCCTATTCCGAACAGTTTCCAAGATAGAGTTATTTGAATATAAAGTTGCAAAATTACTGATGAGGTAGAGATTATTGATTTATATTACGTACTAATTATTAAGAGACTATTTATATTACGTACTATTTCTAAAATTTATTATGCAAGGGATAAATTTGTTAATTTATAATAAATTTTCAAAACTTTCCCAACATCAATACACTTTATAACACGTAAGAACTGGTGTCTTATTAGTCTTGACAGTCCCTGAGTGCCCGCGCACTCACATACTATACATTCAAATACCTCGAAAATTTTTCGGAATAGTTCATATAAACTTTTCATCTTAGAATGACCTCCTAGAATATTGATCTCTTGCAAAACCCCTTCTCTTATGAGAAAGTGTCAAAATGAAAAAAAAAAAATCTCTAGCATTCTCTTGGATTTTTCAATAACCTATATTCACATATTAAGTCTTCTCTGATACTCATAGCTGCCAAACCAGAGATAACAGTCTCCAAGTAGATTAGGATTATCAATGAAATGATCATTAATAAAAGCCTAATACCCGGGACCCTCAAGGCCAAGATTAAAGGGATCAAGAGTTCTGGGTCCTAACTTAGGACACAGTGGTGTGGAATTATTTGAAATCCTGAGAGGATTCACAAAAAGAAAATTGTGAATCATAAATAAAAACTAATATTAAGTTTGACAACGTAATTCAACTTGAATTTTGTGCTACGGTGATTTCAATAATTATAATGTAAGAATACGGTGAAATTCATTATTTGATTTGGTGTGTGTTATTATTATTATATTAACAAAGCTGATAACAGTGAAACAGGAGCAGATGTCACTTTTATTGTATGAAGAGCGAAGCATAGTTATGTGATAGTTTCTCTGTAAAAGAGATGGAAGACGATAAGAAAAAATGGAAGAAGAAAGAATAAAGGACGTAACTTCAGAAGGAGAAGGACATAAATAATGGTTCAGATGAAAGAAATTAAGAAGCAAAAGTTCTTAGGAAAATCATTTATTTGTTCCTGAATACAATTAGATAAGTATTGATGCTGAACTTTCATTCAACAAGTGAATATTAGGATGATCGATAGAAAGAGGTTTAGAATACATCTCGTTAATGGAATCATCAACCTTCATAATTTATATGAATTAATAATTACTTCTGTTTGTCTTCCTGTAGCTTATCTTTATTAAATATTCTATTGCGGCTTTTGTAAAAAGGGAATATGCGAAGGATAAACGAATTTCGTGGATAACTAGGATTCGAATGGCCAGATGTTCTACAAGGACGTAGGCAACCTCACAGACAAAGATAAGGAGTGGTCATTGGATATCAGAGGACATTTTGGATCGTGATTGCGTCGAATTTGTAAGTAGATCTGTATTTATTTATTCCGATCAAATTCTACGAGGGATCAAGATGTCGTGTATCAAGAAATTCAACTGTAGTGTTATTTCAGCATATTCGATTTTATAAACTGATAAATGCTCCATAAACTGTTGAACTTATGTTAATGAATTTCACAAGGAAAGATATTATTATTATTATAGACATTGTGTATCAACTAGAACACATCGTGATAAGTGATTTAGGTTTATGGATTCAAACATTGCTTGATTACGAAAAGCTGTTAGATAAATAGACATTCTAATATCAAGAACTGTTAACTATAGGAAATTATATATATATAAAGAATTTCCTAGAACTTTAAGTGTAATAGAAAAGAAAGAAAAGTAAGTTATATTTGAATTATTTCTTGATGGTTAAATGAAACATAGAAATATAACAGTTGTTTCAAATATGATTGTTATGTTAATGATATAAGTGAATGATATCACACTTATTTAAATAAGTTATTTTAGTAAAGGTGGAAAAGGAATTTAACCATTGTATAAGAAATTCTGCTGTGTTATGATATCGTAGGTGTTATTACTCTATTGATCTATGATATATTATTGTTATCAAACAAATATATAAAAGTTAAATAGTTTATTGTGAGTTACCTTATATATAGACTATTTTTTCACCACAAATCCATTAGTATATTTTTACTTTCTTGTTTGATAGCGACGTAGAGATTTATTACGTCATGTCGTCTGTCTAGAAAACACTTAAAATAGATAAGATGAATAATTTTGATAACTATCAAAAATAGCAGGCTTGTAATAAAAATCTATAAAAATGGTAGTTGAAAGGCATTGCATATTAAAATCTTAACTCAGTTCCCTTACAAATGAAACAAAAATATACGAAACATAACTCGAATAATTGTCGATTCTCCTGATAATGTAGTGTCCAGAATGACAGTAAAATTAAATATATATAATGAAAGCTAATGGTCACAACCTGTAAACAAAATGGTAAAATTATTCATCAATATTTGCAGAAAAGATTTTCTTTATAAAAAAAATAACAAAAAAGGATTAAAAAAATCGCCACCCTGCTTTAATTTGGCATTGCGTGCGACAATGTTTACAAATGCCACAACGTCTACAGGCAATTGTTGGTATACAGGAGGAACCACGACTTTTTATACTATTTAGTAACAGTAATGCCTGTAACTATTAGTACACTTTACATAATTTATAAAGCTCTATTATATAAACAATAGTACTGCTGCTACTACTGACTTTCAGGAATTTCGTCGATCTTGTTAGAGTTTAAATAAAGAGGTCTTGTAACTCTGTGTTCTTTATACAAAATTGATTTCACCTTTTGAGCAATTCGGATTTATGGCAATGAAACTAGGAAGACGGTGCAAACTTCAAAGCATGTTAATATTGTTGCGGTCAGAACGGGTTCGAGTGCAGTATCTAAACAAATGCCATTTACAAAGGTTAGAAAAAATTTTACATAAATTGTTTCAGTATATTAGATGACACCACCAATTCAACAAATCTTTTTGTACATCCTTAGAGTCATCTACGGAGTGGATTTACAGCAATTTGTTGTAATAAATCCGTGGTTTTTTTTTTTAAATCATCGTACTGAACATGTAGCCAGTTATTTGCTATTCGGAAAATGTTTCAACACTATGGCCACTAATCTAAATCCCTTTGACTTTAGTTGTACCTTAAAAGTATGGGCTATGTTCCTAAATTAGCAATATTGAAAGGCAGAATAACGCTGTATGTATAAAACAGCTGTATTCTGCTTTTAAAAACAGTTTTTTACGTGCGCTAAACATAGTTTATATAACAAAATTAAAGCCGACGCACTTGTAGATAATTAAGAAACTTATTTTAATAATATGCATTCGAAACTGTCATGTATTCCTATTGTACATTATTAAAATAAGTTTCTTAATTATCTACAAGTGCGTCGGCTTTAATTTTGTTACACAAACAAGTTGAATTCTGCTGTTGAGAATAATTGATGTAATTGTTAGCGAGACATTGTAGCCTCAACTATCAGCTGTAACAGATTGTTACACAGTTCTAACTATCAACTTTCTCGAGTGGATAAAACTTACAAGACCTTTTCTTTAATTTGTTCATAGGCCTTTTAAAACTAAAGGGTGAATACAACGTGTCTCCATAATTGATTTTGAAAACTTAAACTTCCTTCGATGAACTTTACATGATGATACCATTCATTAACTGACAAATGCACAACAGAAAGCGAACTTTTACTTTTCTACGTTTAGTTATGTTACATTTAAGTTGAAACATCATATGCGAATGTTAAGAAAGTTTTGAATGTGATAGATCAAGCTTATGATATGCACATGAAATGGAACATTACAGTTTCAAACTTAAAAAAGTGATAGAAATAATTCTTTTAAGTGAATTAAAAATGTTAAAAAAATATTATGTAAATTCATAAATGTATAGGTTTTTTTATTAAATATGCCTAATCAATTTTGCCTGAGGTTGACAGCAGTACCGGATTAAGGGGGGGGGGGGGGGGGGGCAAGGGGGGGCAACTGCCGCGGGGCGGCAAAATTGGATTGATTTTGTTATTTATTATTGCATTAAATTGTTAAAAAAAACTACAGGGGCGGCATGGGGCTGACTCCCCCCCCCCCCCCCTAAATTTCCTAAATCCGACATTGGTTGACAGTAGGGTTCTGTTTTTAGAACCTATCCTAATCCCGTGGAATTGTAATAAAAGAGAAACAAGGTAGGAGCTACGACTACGGGGGATGAAGACTCCATTGCATCTAATATCGAACGATAATGAAGCTGTCTATCACCAATAGTATAAGGAGTAGTAATTCATTACTATTGACTTTTGTTAAGTGGCTTGCAATGACCTATGCTTTCTTTCGTTACGGTTATGTAACAGGAAGAAGTTAATATTTATTGTAAGGTAAAAGACCACCTTTCCCTCATAATTCGTCCATCAAGAAATATGATCTGAATGTTTTTGTGTTTCTGTTGGCGAGGTCTTTCTACCAAATGTTTCACATCTTTAGCTCTTGTAGTTCCTGAGTTAAAAGTGGGACTGGACAGACGCACAATGGGAAAATAAGACTTCTCGCTCTTCATATCAGCCCAAAATTGGGAAAGAATCCCTAGTGACAAAACATTACCACCAACCGCCAATAGTTTCAAGCTCATAAGATCCCCCCTCCCTAATTAATTTAGAATGTTTATCATAAATTTAAAGTCAGCATTTGATTTCACTTATATAAGATTAAAGTACAATTTACTAATCCATCAAACTAAACTTGATTAACTCCTTCGAAACAAAACATTATTTTATTTTAAATTTAATTATACTTGCAAAAATTATGCTACTAATGAAAGAACAAACGCCTTCATTACAACGAACACTACGCGACAAAAAACCTTATTGGGGGTCTGTTTTTCTTGACACCGACCATCGTGATGTTCTGTTTGAAAATTCTTATTTTCTGCCCAATATCCGTTAATTGCTACGTTCTTTAGTAGATTACCGAATCTCAGTCGAGACGTCATGCACATTCTCGATCCGTGGCGCTCTGTCTTCCTTTCAGCTGAATGCAGATTAGAATGGGGGAAAATAACGGGATTTCTTTTTTTAAAACCGGATATTTTATTTCAGTTAACAGGGTTTTTTTTTCCCCCCCCCCAAGGTTAGCCGAAACGATCGGTTATTTTTCTACATAAACGGAAAAAAAAAAAAAAAACGGAAGAAATATAAACACAAAAATTACTCACCTAGTAATAGGCCTATAATCAAAAAAAATATGGCCATTCCATGTAAAACAAGACAAACATACCATGCCCCTGGTATGGTCAATGCCCTTGTTCCCATTAATAGTAGAGGGCAATTCAAATTTTTCTAAAAAAAAAAGCCTAAATGTAGTCTAATAATCACCATCACATAGCCTAATAAAAATGAACTTTAAATATTACATGAAATTTAATATTAATTTTTGTGTTTTGGTTTCAATATTAATGTTTTTTTACTATCCAATACATTATCAAAATTATAAGAGGCTAATTATTGATTTTTGTTTCCACAATATCCCAATGTGAGTGCAGGTTGTGAGGGTTGGGTAGCCTGTAGTAATGTAACAATGCGATGATACTGGTCAGTAGATAGGTTATAAAAGGTAATGATTTCGCAGTATGTCACACCCGTAACATGATTTTCTGAAATTTTATGCTAGCAAAATTTAAGCCTATATAAAAAACGGTGAGCATCCCTAGGTACAGTGAATATTCCTATAATAGAAAAAAAATATAACCTTTGTCTAGGTGTTCTTAATTCACAGAATATTTTCGAATATGTAGGGAACTCAGAAACCAATGTCCATTTAGTGTCACACCCGTAACATCTACTAATTATTTTTTTTAGCATTGACCACAATATTTTCCTAACATTACAATTTATGCAAATATTAACAACCCTAAGAACTACACTTTTGCAAAAAATTACGAATTTATATGTAGAAGTTTATTAATTATAGAGCAATTAGTGTATGCGGTATGTCACACCCGTAACAATGGAATGGCCGCAGATAACAATGTGTAAATAAGTAAACAAGTAAAAAGAAAAGGTTTTAATTTATTGTTTTTCTCAGTTGAAGGTATTCTCTTTAAATATTCTTTGAACGTGAGTTAAAATGCTGACAGAGGTTGACAAAGAAAACCGTGGAGCAGAAGAAAAGCTTCCCGTATTGTATGTATGGGTTTTAAAGTATTTTAGATGGGTGTGTTTTTTAATCTCAACTTTAAAAAAAAAAAAGGCTATTTCTTTAAATAATAATGGAGTAATAAGAAAACTTTCGATTTGGTTTGTTATTGCTTAAATGAATGATGGAATACAGCAGTTTCTTTTAATAAGGAATGAGATGGTATTAGGCTCAACGTTATTAGAAACAAATTAAAGAGTACTTTCCGTTTTCGAAAATCAGACACCGGCCGACGATTTTACTCCGCAGAGGGGTGATACGCTGAGATGGGCACTTTCCTAAGAAATTCTTTTGGACATTTTCGCTTTTAAGAAAAAAAGTAACGGAGGAGCATTTTTGCAATAGTGTTAATTCTTTCCCGAAAAGTGCAAATAGAACACAGCTACTAGTAAACTAACACTGATAAAAAGTAAACATCCCCTCTTTATTTCTCCTCACCCCTATTTTGATGAAATCGAAGGAGACTTGACGCATGCGCAAAAACGTTGAGTTTCTCGTAAACAAAAACGAACAGTAGAAAAAAAAATATTATTATTATTTTATCGAAAGCAATGTAATCATAAAAGAATTTTGCTGTGTTATCATTTGTAATTGAAGGAAGGGATACAGCTGCTTTTTTTTTTTTCCCTTTTTTTAAGAGATGGGTAGTTTTAGATTTAAGGGTTATCGAAAACAAACATGATAATTGTGTAGAAAAATCTAATTACAAACTGTTTGTTTATTTATTTATTTTAATGGAGATATTTAACTTCAACTTCAATTCGAGGATCGAGATGAAGCGTTTTATATGGATAAGCGGATCTAATCCAGGTTCAATTCCGTCGGGGATTTTTCCACAGTTGTTTCTCCTTCAGACGAATCCCAGTGTTCACCCAGCCCTCTGTCAAATGGGTATCGGGTTGTTGTTGTTTTTTAGCTCGGAGGTTCAAAGGGTGGGGACGGGCGTCACAGCATGTTTTCAGGGTGAGGCGAGATATTATATTGGTGCCCCTTAATCGAAGACTATTTTAAGATAAAAAAAAAAAAAAAAAAAAAAACCTCAGTACAAGAACATACTAAATATACATTAGAACATTTTGAATTATATACAATCTATAGGAGGTTCTGATAAGATGCCTTTCTTTTTGTTTGGTCATCATCGGGAGCCTGGAGCTCTTCTCGCCATATGAACTGGAGCGTCGTCCAATTGATCGAGAATCGCTAGGAGATTAAACCTCCCGCGCAAAGACCTGCCCGGCCTTATAATGGAATATCGATTATGGATTATATAGTGGAATATCTTTGCCTGTTTTTTTACACCATGATAACCAGTTTGTTTTCGATAACCTGTTATGCAAAATCGTTCATTCTGTATTTGGAAAAAAAAAATTAAAAATGGTATAGTAATAAAAACGGATATAGAAATTTAAAAAAAATATATTGCTGAGTGCAGCAATATAAGCAAAATAGGAATACGGTGTTGATCCATAATCCCAAAAAAATCTGAATCATTTCTCCAAATTTATTGAAATTTCCCTTTTTAAACTTTGTTAGGGACCCTATGGATGTTTGTAATTCAATTTAAATTAGAAGTAAATCTACTTCCGTTCTCGAGTGGTAACATACTATAAACACGATTACTTTTAATTTTCTTCATTTCACTGCCTCATTTTACGATCAATTACGACCTTTTAAAACGATTCCAAGATAACTGGTTGAAAAAGTATTTTAGTTACGACGATTATTTTAGTTACGGCGCTCTTTGAACTAAAACTGAAACTTCCATCCCAGTAAAGCGCTTGAAAGAATTGGAAATTTTGTTCTGTAAATAAACGCATTTTTGACGGGATTCTTCAAACAAATTAATTATTATTATTAAAACCATTGAAAAATGATGGAAGTAATAAAACAGAATATCTTGATTCAATGGCGTCTTAAATTTACATTTTGAATGCTAATCAAAATCAATACTCTCAGACTAAAACGTTTTAGTTTTCAATCTTAGGACGAGATTTTCGAATGCTAATGAAGCTATAAATTCCATCTCTATTCGATATATAGAATAACTAGGTGTACTCTCACCTATTGTTTCAATTAAATAAGAACTATTTCGCTAATTATTTAAAATCATTAGTACGTCTTTAAAAATAATCATATGACAACATTAATTACCATTCGTTTCGGGAAAATAGATGCCGCTGCTTTCTTTGTGACGGATCTCGAAGTTTTCAGCAAAAAAAATGTAATCTATATAACTTTCTCCAAGTGAAAAGGTCGCTGCTAATCCTCAGACGAAAGTGTTGCAGTGATACAGAACTTTAAAGGGCAGCTACATGTTGACCGGAAATCATTAAACCGCGCACGCGCTCATTCCAAATAACATCTTGCCATTTCGTGGACCACAACCTTTTGTAGCTTTCGATTTAGCCATTTTAATATTTATTCCCGTTTGTATTACAGCAAAGCCAACATATTTTAATGCACATCCATATACAGTACATTTCAGTAAGAATTAAAAAAGAAATTAAGGTATGCATCCATATAAATACTAATGCTTTAACAAAATTAAACGTCAGTTAATGATTTTACTTCGAACTTATGGGAGTTTTCTTTTCCATTACATTCCTTTAGTTCTGGAATCCTTTAGTTCCACTGCGAGTGAATTTTAATCCATATTTCGGTTCCTTCAGCCTTCTTCAGATGAAAAAATATTAAAAAGAAAATTTATAAACTAAAAACATTCTTGAAAGTTTAAATCAGCTGAATCTTTCTAAGATATCCTTCCGTCTCCCCAGTAGTTTTTACATGCTTTGATAGGTCAACAGCATTCCTTACATAGAGATTTCGACATTATTTCGTTATCTATTTTTCCACACACTTAACTATTAGTACTTGTATTTTTAAACTCCCAAGCATTTAAATCCTTTGGGTTTCAGTGTTGGAATTAAATATCGTACGATGTTAAGATCCTTTTTCTAACTGCATCAATGTCTTATTTGAATCTATCAACACCACAGGAAAGTTACGGGTTTTTTTTCCTTGATCTTTCCAAAATCTGCTTGTCACTTTCTTTTTCTTAAATGTGCCGTCATTAAAATTCATTAAGATTCGTTCATTACTTTGCTGAAAATAACCTTGATAGAATTCTTGACGCTGTCCTTGTCAATTACTTCATTTAAATTTTGTTTAAAACAATTTCAGCAAAGTAGATAAAAAAAAAATTGCCCCCACCCCTAAGAAAGTCTAAATAAATTCATTCCACTGTTAAGAAGTCTTTACTGATTAAGAATTATCAGTTTATCAAACTCAAAATTATTATCCTTATTTTGCTCATAATATATCCATTTATTACATCAAGTAACTGAATTTCTCTTGGAAATATAGGTTCTATAAATGGTTGGATGAAGCGAATGATGAACTCTTAGTGAATCTTCTGTTAACATTTAATTTTTACATTACATTAGTCTGTATAAAGTGATGCAGTCGATTTCAGTAATGAAAATTCTCAATAAGCATTTCTTTTGCACTTGATCTGTCTTACGTTTTCTGATCAATCAACATTTGCAGTAGTAGTTTTTGAGAGAGTAATGGCTGCTTTACACACTCTCGAAAACTTGTAACTTGCCAGTTGCAGCTGACCAAATTTCATATTGCTTTACATGGGAAGAGAACTTCATGTAGCCAGTCTCGTTTTGTTCTCGATGATACTGCGATTAAAAACAGTGGCACTTCAGCTTTAGTACCATTGTCAATGCCCAATTCTTCCAACAGCAGTGATGAAGAAAAAAAAAATACTTGATACAGCCATGGTTTCACTTTACAAAGGTCAATCAATCAAGGTCTGGCTTCCACCTAATCTTTTCCAAATTTATAATTCTCGCCACCACACACGCTGATGTCTACTTTCCTCAATTGAAAACTGGGTTGTAGCAAGTGTTAAGTTTTTCAAGCCAATTGTCGGTTTGAGGCAAGTTTTCGAGAGCGTGTAAAGCAGTCATAAGGGTCGTCAAGTAACATTTTACTTAAGGGTGAAGAATGGTAAAACTATTTTTTGGATTACATCTTTTAGTCTATCTTGATTTTTTTATTTCGTTCCAAAAATACGAATTTTAAGATTCAACAAATTTTGAGGTATTTTATAGCATCATGATTAATATCATCAGATGTTCTTCTTAAAATCAGTTGAATGTTACTATTGCCATCAGAATGAAAAAACGATAAAAAAAACACTAAAATTATCAAATTAAGAAAAATGAAAAATCACATCAGGATCTGAATTCTCCCCAATTTCTAATAGATTTTGCTATTTCTTTAATGCCATTGGAGTAGGGTAAATTTAAATAGTGAATTTAATTGACATCTGTGATGAATAAAGGTCTTCACAAACCCCTTTTCTATGTGAATCTACTCCCAAACACTGATTTGGACCAAATTTGCCACACACAGATACTAAATAGAAAAAAGTTACGACAAAGTTTTGGTGCAAAAATCGCATGCGCTATTACAAAAAAGCCAAAAAAAATGGAGGTTTTTTTTTTTCCAAAAATTTTTTCATTAAAAACTATAAAAGATAATAATGTGATTCAGAGTTAAAATACGACAAAATGCTGTAGTTTAGTTAATGAAAAAAAACATATCTTTCAAACTCATATTTTAGCAGGAATTTCGGATGCTTATTTCCGAAAATTGCAAATTGTGCCACCTAGAGAATTGTTGTACAAACTTTTAACACCAGATTTGAAAAGGGTTAGATTATAGAAGCTCATTTCAAAAAGTTGTGGAACCTAGTTAAAGAAATTTCTGAAAGATCCAATGGATGTCAAACTGATGAAAGAAAACCAAGGCATCTGATTGAAAGTTAAGATCATTCAGATGTCTTGCTTTTCCCTATGCCCATATTTGGAAGATCATAAGCACCTCATTCTGAAGTCATTTTGATGTTCCCTATCATGTAAAAAGGGAGATTACGTTACCGACAGTCCCTTCTATGTTATGGGTACTCAGAAAGAACGTTATCAGAATTAAAATACCAATCCAAATGTGATCATTACTTCTGTGGTTTGATATTCCATGTATATTAAGTGTTTGCAGTACAAAGAAATTTACTTTGATGCGAGATAAAACATGATTTGTAACAAGTGATAACTTGGATTATAATAAAAAAATTTATTTAATCAAGAACATCTGTTTGTTACACCACCAGTTTTCAATTCACAAATAAAAAACATTGAACTCAAAGACTTCAATAAGTTTTTTACATATAAATCTATGACTCTGAATCTTTCAGAATTTTTTTTTTTTACTCTGCTGCTCCTCAACCTATAAAATTTTGAAATGACTAAATCAAACTAGACTCTTAGACTAAATCAAACCCGAAATTTTTAAATCTGGAGTTAAAAATTTGTACAATGCTCCGGTAGGGGCACAATTTGCAGTTTTTGGAAATAAACATCAGAAATTTCCACTAAAATAAAGTTTGAAGATGTTTCTTCAAAAAATAAACTACAACATATTGTAATATCCGATTCACACAAATGTATCCTTTGTAGTTCTTGAGAAAAAATTTTTTTGGAAAAAAAACCCCAGTTTTATGATTTTTCCATACTAACTCCTAAGCGCATGTGATTGCCTCTCCAAAACTGTCAAAAATGTTTCTAGTAAATACCTGTGAGCATCAAATTTGGCCCAAATCAGTGCTTGGGGTAGATTCACACATGGATGAAGCCCTCTCATTTTCTACATCTACAAATATTTTTAGGTATTAAGAAAAAATTGTACCTTAATAACTTTGATTGATGTATTCAATTACCTTTTTTCTTTCATTTTAAAATAGATTACTTTTCAATAAGAACAAAAAAATAAGCCTCATTAAAAATCAGGCTGTCTTGTTTCCCAATATTTCTGAGCAGCTGAAGGCTTCTTTTGAAACTTGGTCTGTGTATTTGAGTAATGAGGACAATTTAACTTTTGTATTCAAAATCATTTAACAATGGTTCCTGTTCAAGAAATTAGCACAAGAGAACTTAAATTTTTCTCAAAAAAAAAAGCCAATGGAATCTAAACAATGGTTTTCTATCCAATTTCTGTTAATATCTTCCTGTCAAACTAAGAATATCTTGTTGGCTAATCTTTGAGCATGGTTTGATAGGATTAAAATTAATTGCATTTAGGCAAGTAAATAATGACAATTTTTCAGAAAATTAAAAATTTATACTCTGTTTAAATTTAGGTTTTTGCATTTATCCATCTTCAAAACAAACTTTTTTTTTGTTGTTGAGAAAAGTAGGACGTTAACTTCCTTTTTTAACTTCCTGATTAAACTTTCACAAGATTATAAACAGGAATACAGGAAGAAAGTCCTTATTAATGATTTCTAGAACATTTTCATTTGTTATAGCCAAAGAAATCTTGTTCTCTCTTTAGTTACTCTGTGTGCTTGCCCATGCGAGCATAGAATTTGCTGAACAAATTTTCTCCCTTAAATATAAATAAAACATTCACAAAGAATAAACAAGCGTAAAGCAAAACTCCATGGAACGTTGTGGAATTTTACTGTTTGTATATAAAAAATTCAATCTTATTTCAACAGTAAATACATGGTTTAACAGAAGTTTAATTACATGAACTTCCAAAATTAAATTTTACAGCAGGATGTTATTTTCCACTTTTGCCTGGCAATATGACACCATCATACTGAAAAAGAAAAAAAAATAGAAAATTAGCAAATGTTTAAGGGAAAAGTAGTAAAATATAAATTCTAGATAAATTGCCACTTTGTGTATCCATAAACTCATAAAGCAGTCTTGAGAAGTCAGCCTTTTGCCTGGAAGAGACCATCTTGAGTCAGAGGCAACTCATCCTCCAAAACTATATAGTAATGTCATATCATCATACAACAACTTACTGTTAACATAAACTAGTCTCATCCACAACTAATGTTAGTTGATTTTATATGAACAGTAAGTTGCTAAGCACTCAAACTTTATAGGCATGTTTTGGATTTGCGACTAACGAATCCTTAAGAACTGTATCAGTAATTCTCATACAACTCCTTTACTTGACATTCTATATTTCATCCTTACGATAGGACTTCCTCAGGAATCTCAAATGATACAAATTATAAAAATAAAGAAGAATTTATTTTCATTTTCTTCTTTATTTTTATAATTTGTATCATTTGAGATTCCTGAGGAAGTCCTATTGTAAGGACGAAATATAGAATGTCAAGTAAAGGAGTTGTAAATCCTTAAGAACACAATCAATTTACATTAAATTTCAAATTAATAATCAAGACATGATTTTGTTTAGACTTCTCAATATAAAAAGCCATTCTGTCAAGGAATCAACTTTGGGGGATAAATCAAACATTGCTCAGGAACTTCAAGAAGAAAATTTGACAATGTTGGATTGTTAAACCCCAGATTGGATACAAATTTTTGTGGCAGGATTACAAATCTTAAGTCAAATAACCCAAAAGCATCACAACAACATTTTATCAGGCAATTTTGACATAAACATGTTTCAATCCACTACTATAATTTGCAAAGTATATATGTTGTGATATGTTGTGTCTAATAAACTGACTAACAGAGCAAAATAATTTACATTAACATTTAGAAAAAATATGACATACAAATCAAAGCTATATCAACTTTAGTGAGCCAAATCATCCAAAAAAAAATGCTATAAAAATTTGGTAGTATTATTTAAAACATATCAATGTACTGGCATTCAATTTGGCTCAGACTAATGTGAGTAACACTTGTGGCAATAAATATTTATACCATTAACTGAAAACTGCTCTTGAGTTCTTGCACTTTAGGACTTAATTAATACTGTAAGACCTTTGAACATTTGTGGAAAACATGTATTATCACTATAGTAACACAACCAGTAAACAGCGTGGATGTGAGTTGCAAAATGGATAAAAAAATTTTCTAGCAACACTTTTATCCTCAGAGAATTGATAGTAACACACAATACTCTGTACCATAAATAAGTGTGCACTTGACAAAAAAACAATGACAGTGAATAAAAACTAAAAGCAAGTTATAAGAACACATTACAAAAATAATAAAACCTACATAGTTTCATCATCATTACAAATGAAATTTAGATGTAACAAAAAATAAGATGACAATAGGTTTTATTATCCTCTTGCTTTCATTGTACACTAATACTGTAGAATACTTAGTAACTGACCAAGACTTAGCCATGGAGTGACAAATTACAGATACATAACATGACCAGGATAAGCACAGGTTTTATAAAAAGCACAAAAAAATAAATAAACAGTCACAACAGTTTCAAAAATTCATTTTGCTTGATTTTCTTCTTCTGATGTAAGAAGACACTGAGGCTCTTTACAGTTAAAGCAATTTGCAACGTCAGGAGCAAGCTCGGCAGACAATACTGAAATGCTACACAATACTGAAATTTCCATCCAAAATGCACTACAATGACATTTAAATAAAAACAAAACAAACAAAAAAAAACAAGCATTACTAAATCCACTACATCTGGATAACCCATTTCTCACCATAATGAACTATCAGTCTGCCAAGCATTGCACACAACTTTGAAAATTGCATTGGCTGTAAGGAGACAATGAGGCAGTTACAGTTAAAGAACAAAATCAAACAAAATGGTTTTCCAAAACCATTGAGACTTTATTTACTGTGTGTTGTTTTTTATAAAAACGGTGCCTATTCTGGTCATCTTAACATTTATGTATCTACTTGCACATTAAACAAGAGGAATTACAGATACAGTAAAACCTCTCAAACCCGAACTGGTCCTGAGTAATTTTTTTTTTTTAATTAAATTCGTTTCCCTATTTTGAGTCAACTCGGGCGGTGCGTTTATTTTTACCACCTAATGTAACTTCTATTTGCCAACCTATGAACCAGGGAGTCCTGAAAACACACAAACGTAAATATCGCCGCAAAATGCTCACAGTGTTAATTGCCGGTATTGATGGAGGGGACGACATTAACATTTAATAAACATTTGAGTGCAAAATTATGAAAATGGGGTTAAATTAATTAAACTTGGCATTAAGTCTTGAGTTATTTAAAGAACACTCTCGGTAGTCAGACTTTTCTGAAATTCGGCCAACTGGGCACCACATTAGATCGGATTTGAGAGGGTTTACTGTTGTTCCTTTGGTATTAACATACTATTGAAGCTGTTTCTACCAAACCAAGCAGATCCATATATATTTCAAATTCATAAGGAATAAATTCAATTTTGATATTGGAAATTAAACTAAAGTTTTAAATAAAAGACTTCCCTCTCTTACCATCTAGACCACAAACTTTAACTACTCTATGCAATCAAAATTACTTGCAAGATGAATAACAGTAGTTCTTAATAAGAAATCGCTTCCTTCCTTCCTTACCTTCTGTTGAAACCATTTCATTGCGTCTTCTTTTGTTAAGCGATGTTTAGCTCCAACCACTCCTCTCTTCCTCTTCTTTTGGGCAACATTAAATCCAGGCCGGCCAAGCACAACATAAAAATCAAGACCATAAATTCCAATGCTAGGGTCGTACTTTATTCCAAGATCAATGTGCTCTTGAATTCCAAATCCAAAATTGCCTGTGTCAGAAAAGTTGTCTCTTCTGAGTTCGTATTCTCGTACCTGATCAAAATAGAAAAAAAGTAGGTATACTCATGTCAACTTAAAGCTTTCGAAAATCTGGAAATGTTTTTTTCTAGTTTACCTTAAGCTTTATCACAAATCCAAAGAAAATTTTTATTTTTTTTTAACAAAAAAAAAAAAAAAAAAATACTGTATTTAGCAAAGCACTAAAAAAAATTTTACAGTACATTTTGATAGTAAAAATAAAATCTTAATAATAATAACGCAATGAAAAAAATCCTGAATTTCACTTGCCAAGAAAACCACATTATGAAAAAGTGTTGAAATTCAATGAGAGATTGCAATAGCAATGTAAAAGTAAAATACATATCAAATTATATAAATATATTGCAGTTAGTTTATTCTTAATCCCTGTAAAATTTTAAAGCAAAGAAAACTGTATCATCTCTATAGTAACACAACCAGTAAATAGCGTGGGTGTGTGTTGCAAAAAAATGAATATTTACTCTAGCAACACTATTTTATTCCAGACTAATACCAGTAACAAGCAATAGTCTGGACCATAAGTGTGCATCTCCTAATAAAGTAGAAGGCTTTATCTTTATCATTGACTTTTGAGACAAAAAACAGCTGATTTGGCCATTGTGGATCCAATTTATTTTACAAAATGCAATTAATATTAATAATTCCTCTGAAAAACACAGAACTTCAAAAACTGTCACTGATTGAACCCTGTACTCCTTTGTAAATGAATTATGTTCATCTACAATGAACTGCTGCCAAGGTTGGTTTTTCAGTCAATTGAATGCCATAGAAAATGTTAACAGTATATATACATTGTAATTAAACATACGAGGGCGAGTCAAAAAGTAACCTTAATATGTCCACAAAAATTTAAAATCTCGTAGTAGAGGATTCTCATACAGATATGTAATGTATTGCCACTTGAGGAACCTGCAGGCGCATTTTACTTTGGTCTATGCGCCGACTGTGACGTCAGCAAATCAAAGTAGTTAGAAAATGCTCCAAAAAGGAACGGCGTGCAGTTATCTGGTTTTTGGGGCAGTAAAGGTGAAACTGTCAGACATTCATCACAGGACGGGGATAGTTTTTTATAGCTTCAGCAAGTTTACGAACGGCACAGGAAGTTTAAAAATGGGGTGTCAAGTACGACTGATGCAGCTCGCTCCGACCAGCATCACACTGCGATTGCAGCTGACATTATCGCTGCAGTGGAACGATTGATATGGGAAAACCTGCAGATAACAATTAACGAGATGGCTGAAATAGTGTTCATTAGTCATGGCTTGGCATACCACATCATTCACGATATGCTTAAGTACAGCAAAGTTTCCTCTAGGTGGGTACCAAGACAACTTGCCCCTACCCCAAATCAAAGAACTTCGTGTGGATGCTTGTGAAACACTATTGCGACGTTATGAAGTTGATGGGGATGACTTTTTGCTATGTATTGTCATTGGGGACGAATGCTCGGTCCAATATTACTAGCCAGAGACTAAGCGAGCAAGCAAGGAGTGGCGACATTCATCATCGCCGAAACCAAAAACATTCTGCACGACTCCTTCGGCTGTGAAAGTGATGCTCACGCTCTTCTGGGACAGATCCTGGAACATTACTTGACCAAGGGATTTACTGTGAACAGTGAATCATATTGTGATCTGCTTCAGAGCCATTTGAAACCCACAATAAGTCAAAATGTCGCGGTTTGCTTCGTTCTGGTGTGATGTTGCAGCAGGATAATGCTCAGTGGCATACAGCTCGTGCAATGGTAGAAAAACTAACATATACACATTTCAAAGTGTCCTCCACATCCTCCATATTCACCAGACCTTGCACTGAGTAATTACCTTGTGTTTGGACCCCTCAAGGAGGCACTAAGTTTCACACTGATGACGAGATGAAAGAGAAAAGCAAATTCGGCTTTACAGTCAACCAAAAGATTTTTTTTCTCCCGAAATCCAGATTCTGCTAAAGTGATGGTGCATCTGTATTGAACGTAATGGGGACCATATTAAAAAGTGATGAAGTGTTTTTGTTTGTGTGTATGTTTTGTCAATAAAAAATAATTAAGATTACTTTTTGACTTGCCCTTGTACATTCCTTGTTGCTATGAAGGCAATCCTTTCAAATCAAAGCAATCTCTTCTCTAACAGCTTAACTATTACATTTCCTCAATTCTTTGAGATATTTCGTACTAGTTACAAACAGGGAGGCCACTACAACAAAACCACCTGCTGGGAATTTTACAGTTCATGAATGCATAAGTAAACTAGAGCTATTTGACATAACAGTAAAAGCACTTGGTTTTAGTGAGGGACAACAAGTCAAAGCTCAAATTACTCATAAACAGGGCCTAGTTATGGAAATTTACATTCTGCTGATTACAAGGTACTTATTCTGTGAAACTATTTTTAATTCTTGAATTTTCTGGTAATTCTATGCTTTCAACTATCCTTTTTTAATGCAAACATTCAAAAAACAACAAGGGAAAAAAAAAACAAAAAAAAAAACATTTATTTATAAATTTTCTTTCCCATTTTTTTTTAATTTTTTGTAAAGCAAATTTTCTAGAAATAGATCAAATGAGTTTCTGATTTCTGTACAATAAAACCTGATTTAGCTCGTGTGCATATCAGGATGATATGCATTACAATTTTATGAATTACAGATTGATTCTATTGAAACTGAACAATAATATTACCTTCAATCCACGTTCCAAGATTTCTTCAGCTTTTGGTCCACGTACTGTACAGTGGACAGCAATCTTTTCATTTCTGCGAATACCAAATGATCGAACAGTGTATCGTGCTAAAAGAAGACAATCATTAATTTAGAACATATTCATACAAATATATAAAGAAAGAAGCAAATTATCAAATTGGATTATGTAACCAGCAAATTTAAAATTATAATTTGTGTATTTTTCATACTTGGTCTTAATATCACCTTACATTCCATATTCCAAGTAAATAGTTTTTCAAAGGATTAATCATCAACTAAAATGTTATTGCTATTTTAAAATATAGAAGTTAATCCTTCAAGAAAGTTTTCTATATAACAGCACTGAAAATTAGATATTAAGTCAGTAAAAGAATTGGAAATGTTATATCTTATCAAGTGAAAAGAACAATGGGGATCTTCTAAAAGAATATACAAATAAACTTTGGAAAGTTAGTGAATATATAAACACAAATTATTTATAGTTGTCCATTTTGACTTTCTGATTTCAGAATAGTTGCAAAACAAATCATATGTCAGATTATGATGATTTGTTAGTAGAAGACTTCACCTGAACAGTCAGGAGCTTATCAACCCCATTTCTGTCTGCAATCAATGTAACATAAAAACTAGTTCGTTCTACAAAACTGAAACTTTCATTGGAATAAATGTTGGGTGGGGGAGTCAATAATAGTGAAAGTTCACAATAAGAATTAAACTTTACTCTTTCCTGTCAAGTTTCTGCAGATGGCTCATGAAATAATGTAATGTATCTGTCCACAAAGGACAATACATTCATCTTGTGATAGCAATTCAAATAACTCACGACAGACATTAATAACATTAAAAAACTAACTAAATTTATTAAAATACTGTTTGCCTTATAAACTAACATTACCACCATTCAGCACACTTATTTCTGAAGATAAATTGCAGAAACCTTTTGATCCTCATGTGATCATTACTCTTTATTTAATTTTTCTATGGCTTTGGAGAGAATGGGATACTTTTCTTTGAGGGGATTTTAACACTTTCACTAGTAAGAGCATACTAGTGTGTTTTAGCCAAATGTTACAAATCAACCATGGAACAAACCAGTACGTTTTTTAATATATAATTTGAGTAGCTTATGCAACATACTATGCATTCATAGGATATGACTCAAGACATGCTGGTTGAACATTTAGATACACAAATTTGTCAATAGATGGTACTAAAAGACATATGATAACCAGTGAAAACATACTTGTTGTGCAGCTTTCAGAGCATGACAAAAACTCAAAATGGCTGTGTTTTTACCATCAACCATCTGAAGGAAAAGGCTTTCATTTAATGTAAGAAATAGATGAAAAGATTCTAGCCTTTAGGCTCAGTATAATCTAAGACTTGGATAACATCATTGCATAGATCTTGTAGTTTTTGTTTTTCTAAAAAACAATTTTTTTCAATGAAAATACAAAATCCTATGCTAATAGTATCCCCATGTTCATGGTATCAAATCCAAGCTGGAAGTGTCCTCTATAAAACCATGAAATTTCATTCAAATATATCACACCATGGCAAAACTAAATTTTATTCCAAACCTCAAAATTGGTCTGTACACAGGGATCGACTGCAATGAACCGGTCAGTAGCGAAAGTGCTAACCACCAATCATAAATTGATTAAAAGCCTTACCAGCAATTAGGTTTAATTTTAAATCACTAACTAAATGCTATGACTTTGGTTTATTCTGACAGAAGAAAATGTTATATAAATATTTTTAAGTAGTGCAATAACCTTTTCCTTGTGAATTGTAATAAAAATCTGTTCACTATCAATTAACCTTCCAGGATCAAGAGTTGTGGGGAACCAAATTCAGTTGTTTTAAACTAAATGAATTGGCTATTATTAATCCCCCCCCCCCCCAAAAAAAAAAACAACAAACAATAAAATCAATTTAACAACACTTATTCTCATCCCTATGCCACAAAAATGGTGACTGACTACAGAGTTTTGATATGTAGCAGAAAACAAAGATAGGACAGAGAGTAGAATAAGTAAATTTTTTATAGTCTTCTGCAACCCATCATTTGGTTCAGATAAGTTTCATATTATTTTTTTATTAAATATTTTGAAACTTAACAGCAATGAAAAAACTGAGTTATGAGAAATAAATAATCTTTAAATGAATTAAAAAATAATATGATGAATTGCACCTTATTAGTACTCTTACGAAATCCCTCACACCCGATGTTGCCTGGGTTTCCCTGAAAGGTTCTTTGTTTTATGACATACACAAGTTCCCATTTTATTTCAAGGACCACAGGGAAGCATCTCATTTCTTAGAACTACAGCCTATATTTTAGTGTATATGATAGATTAATAATATTATGAAGTGCATATTTCTAGCATCATTGTCACTTGTGATTACTAAGCAATAAGACCCTTTTCACACAAAGCAATCTTGGTGCCAGGCTGTTCCAATAGATTTCACTGAAGCTTTCACATGTGGCTGCTTCCAGCCGTGAGGCCAGAATTCTGGTTGCAACTCGCCATGTTTTTTTCATTTTTGCCATTTTCATAACTGCGATAACAGCATAATATCAATAGCTGTTTCTTCAAAATCCATTTTGCTTAATGAGCTTCGGTTGGTTGCGTGTTTGGCCACAAGACCCTGGTTGTTTCGTGTGAAAGACTGCTAACAGCCATATAAGCCTATTCCAAAATAAACTCATCTTTTTATATTTAGAAGAAAAAAAAATTCAGTCCTTCACTCAAATCTTATCCCCTTGCCCCTGCAGGAGTAATAGCTCAATGCTAACTTTGCTGTCTAGTTACGGGGTTTAGAGATTAATTCTTCTCCACAACTTAGTATACCAGGGTTTGCCAAATTGTGTTCTTTAAGATGTGAACAAGTGTTCCATAAAAATTATTAAAATGACTGTCTGTAGAGTTTGTCTGCAGTAAGTCCACCATCAATCAAGTTAGTGTAGCCTACTACGATGTTCATGAAACAAAAGTTATCATCATGTGTGTTTAACAAAAAATACAATGTAAAAATTTTTAAAGAGTTAATTGTGCGATCATCATCATTACAAAATTACCCTGTAGCAGTCCAGAAACACCCATCTCAAAAATAAACTTTTTTTTTTTTATTTCTTTTCAAAAATTTATATGGAAGTACAGCTGTAGGTTTAAAGTAAACAACCTAAAATTTAATATAAGTATATTGCGAATTGTAAAGTGTTCCATAACAGAAAAAAGTTTGGGAAACACTGTTTGATTGTCAAGACTGAAATGCCTCATTGAAACCCTTGGAATAAAACTAGTTTGAGATCATCACTGTCTTAAACAAACTATTAGAAGTAATCAGAGGTTCCTAATTCTTTTCTTTTTTTTTAAGTGGGGATAGCAGGAGAGAAAACAACAACACATGAATGACTGCAAGGGTTTATCCACAAGTCCATTAACTCCAAGTTTGTTACTTGGTGAAATGTGGTCAACGAAATATATCCATTACACCAGCTTCAAAAAGAGCTGGTAGGTAAGTGAATTTATAGTATCTAAAAAGTTTTCTTTGCATTTACCAATAAAACAAATGATACCTTTTCTATTTTTTTTTTTTTTATGATACAGGGAATTTACATTTCTTTCAGCCAAGTAAATTGTTTTTTAAACTATGAGAAGACTTAACTCATTGAATATATTGATGAAAGTATATAAAATGCACTTGCTGATAAAACAGAAGCATATTATCCAATAGTTTCAGAACACTGAGCATAAGTTAATCTAAAAAGAATGACACAAACTTACAGGATTTCGAGTTCTTCCCTTGCTGTAATCTGCGTTAATAAGGAGATGGAACATATTCACTGTTCCAAACTGCTGAATAATATGTATCTGCTTCTATTTTATCAGCAAATGTGCTTTATACAATCTTCTTTGTTTTTTAAACAATTCAAGATGGTTACAAGATTTATATGTAACTTGTCCACCAAAAACACAATTTGTTGATGGGAGATGATTTTTATAGCCTGGGAACATACCTTTCATGTTACATTAACTTCTGGGAAACAGTGTAGTGGGAAAAATAAAAAGAGTATAACCATTTTTTAGAGCAGCGTTGTAAGAAGTCCTTGAGCAAACGTTGCAGTAAATATCAAATTAAAACACTTCATATTTAATATAGTCTTTAAAATCAGGAAATTAGAGGAATCCCTGAGAAGCAAATGTTGAGGAAACAAAGATAAATTATCCCAGTGTTTAAGAAATAATGATAATTACTTTCAAGGCACATTTTGTGTTTGTGTATATTTTTTTTAATAATTTCAATTTTGGCAAATCCTCGTTATGACAATGATGGTGCAATCATTTATTGTTTCCAGAATATGGTTTAGTGTATCTGTACTAATGATACTTATTTTTCCAACTGTTTACATACCTTTAGAAAATACAGGTTGTTGTCCAGTCAACTGTTCCAATACTTTGGCAGCACGGGTCAGTCTATCACCTGATTCCCCCACACAAATGTTCAAACAGAGCTTCCTAATCTTCAATTCTCGCATTGGGTTTTTATCTTTGTCTTTTCTTTCTTTGGGAGGCGCATCTTTCTTTGTCCTCCGTGGCCTTTTGGTCTTCTTCGTTTTCACCTAAAAAATAAATTAATAACTGTTGCAAGATTTCAACGAATTTTCTTAAATTTAACAGTAGAAGCATTTTTGATGCCGATAATCTATCACATTTTAAACTGAAATACTAATTTTTTAAGTTAGTTTCCTTATTCTAATTATTTTCTCAATTCTGGAGTTTTTTTCTTTCTTCATAATATTTAATTGTATAATTTATCTTCAATTCCTTTAGTACATCTAAGCTCTTTAACGAAAAATTACTCCTCAGATTCTTTCCCAAATTCCTGCAACTCGTGTTTTCTTGAAATTAAGTCACAAGTAAAATTTCTAAATGGAAAAATAAAACAGCTGCTTTAAATGTTACACGTTATTGTTTAAACAGATACAATAACACTTGTCATATCCTTCTAAATATAATTTTCACATAATGTTAACAATTCTCCGATATCAGATACAACGTTAACAAAAATTAACAAGTTTTGACACGAATCTATCTGCTCTTCGACTTAAGGAATAAATATCAAAGCCATGCGATCATTAATACTCTTAAATATTCGTTTAAAACAAATGAACAGCATCCGTTTGTCCATAGCTCTACTTCTGGATAAAGTTAATTACGTTTCATAACAAGATGCAGTTGGATTTTAAAGAGAAATTCTTCTACTCACACCAGCCGCTGACTCTATCGCCATCTTGATCCAGCGAAAGGAAGTGTGCAACCAATAACGGAAGTGCCTGGCATTTACTGAGCATGCGTACTGTGGGCCGGAAGTGGCAGTGAGGCACCACGCCTCCTTTGGTCCATGTTGCTTCCTCCATCACCCAAGCCAACCCGAAATCCCACAATTAAATATATTTTGTATTACGTTAAATTAAAAACAACCAACTTTGATGGATTTGCAGAGAATACTTGTAGAAAGAGTCTGCTGGCCATTATGATTCGCAGTATTTTCTAACACATGAACCGACTGAAATGTTTCCGCCTGTGGAAGCCTCTTGAAGAATAAAATGAAATTACTTCGTGGAAAATATGAAAAACCCACTGACATTTATTTGACGCTTTTCTGTTTCGTTACATTCTATCGTTCGATTGATGGTAAGTTTTATGTTATCATTGTATTTGTTCTTATTCCACAATAGAACGGCAATAAGGTGAATTGATTCTCACTTATGTCGATTGTTTACATTTTGAATGAAATCCCCTGTGAAAAGTTAGTGACAGAGTTTTGCAGTCAGCTGACTCGTATTGGTTGTTCTAAAGCGAGCGTAAATTACTTCCCGGACATTTGTTTACAAATACTTAAACTCCTTGTAGTGGGAGATTCTCCATTTTACGAATTATCGCGAAAAATTTGAGACGAAGCAGAAAAGATGATGATTATTAAGTTTCTAATCAAAGAATATAATGTTTTGATCTGGTATAGGAAAACGTTGCATTCAAATTTAGAATGCCTATAGTATGACATTTACAATATCTTTCCATTCTAAGCGGAAATCAAATTCCTTATCATTGTATGTATTAGATACATAAAGTGCAATTCACGTGAGCGGTTAGCAAGGATTTGATTTCCACAATTTATTGTTTTGTTTTGTTTTTTATTTTGTTGTCTTTAGTGTCTGAGGGGTCACTTGTCATCTTAAAAAAGATTCTCATTTTCCCCAAATTAAACTGCCTGTTTTCTCGTTCGTTTTCTTTCTCCATATCCAAACCTACCAACTGAACTGTCGTCTTTCTGTTAACTTTTTGTATCTCTTCGGGATGTCAAGTTGTTGGAGCATAAACTTGAATTATCTTAAAGCTGATATCTCTTTGTTAGCTGTAAAACAAGTTTTGCAACTCTTATCAGAATTACTGTCAATTAACACAACTTTATTTTTATTAATTGAAAAACCAACTCCACTATTTCTTCTATTTTTTTGTACTCCTATAATAGAACAGATGTCACTCCTTAGTTCCAACTCCTTTTCTTCTGACTTCACTACATCCACGACATCCCATTTGATGTTGCCAAGCCCTTCCTCCAATTCCTGTAATTGAAAGCATTCAACAGTTATACAAAATCATCAATGAAGTATCTGACCTCTGCCTTGGCCAGGGACCTCCAAGCCTCTGGGAACTGAGGGCCTTGATTTGTTGTTTGGACATATAGTACAAAACGTGGACATGTTGGCCTGTGCTTATTGGTGAGTAGCCTGTCCCACTTTGTTCACCATGTTCTCACATGGCTACTGACAGGTAGACCTCATGAATGGACACTAGGCTATTGTCCCAGTCAGTTCCTTAAAAAGGAATTAAAAGAGTCTCCTCCCAGTTAACACAAAGCCATTATGTAGCCAAATATGCTGAGCTTTACAAAACAGTTCACAAAAACATTACTCAGGATATCAGGAAGTACAATAATGAACTGGACTTAAGTGAAATGGCCTGTAAGACTGTTTCTTTAGTACCTCCAGTATTGATAGAGGAAGTCAAGTACACCATCAAATACATGAGCAAAAGTTATGCATCAGGATATGATGAAACTATATCAGATATTCTCAAAGAAGCAGGAGAAGAAATTGTGGCTATTCGTTTTACTAAATGTTTGAACCTCTTTAGGGATGGAAGAATGCAGTCGTAATACAGGTCAACCATCACTAATCTGGCAACAGTGGGACCATTAGGGTGCCAGATTAGTGATTTTGTGGATCATAGAAAGTTAGGTTAGAATACATCTTTAACCCAGTTAACCACCTCATCCTACCTTTAAAATGCCCTGTAAATCAATACAAGTTGGTTAATAAATAGAAAAAAAACATTAAATGAAGTGAAATTTTAATGAAGCACAGGTAAAATAAATGGTACAGGTAACACTGTTGACTTACACAAGAAAGTTAATCACTGCCACTTCCAAACTGAAGCAGCATTTCCTTTCTTCACTAAAGGGCTAAAAGTGAACAGGCTATAACAATAAAACAAATTGGAATAGTTTGCAAGTGACACCGACAGTGTTTATGCAGCAAGTTGCAGCAGGTTGGTGCAGCGACCCGAGAAATTTGAAATTTCACCAGCCAAAATTAATGATGGTCGATCTATACTCCTATTTAAAAACGGAAAAAAATGAAGATAGTGGGATTACAGGCCTATCAGCCTCTTGCCAATCATATGTCCAATGACTTTAAGGGGTATCATCCAATTGCCCGATAAATCATTTTCTTGACAGATAAATTTCCCGACAAATCACATAAGATTTTATATGCCTAAACAGCTCATACCTGCTTAAGTATGAACATTTGCATGCACATACATACACACTTGTTTTAAAATTAATAATATGTTTATTAAAATTAAATTTCATTATTACATCATTAGGATCTTTAGAATATGTGTCAATAGCTACTTTTTCAGGTTTATAAACTCGCAAATAAACTTAGTTTATCGTTAGCTAAGATGGAGGTTTGTGAAACCGTTCCTTCGGAAAGAAGTCACAACAAAATTAGTGCCTGTGGATATATGATGGTCGAAGAAAGGAATTGTGATGATTTATATTACTGGTTTATATTTGTGAGAAAAGAAAATCAAAAGACTGCAAAGGAAGAGTAACAACAATTTTTGTAAATGGACAATTTCACATTCGAAAGCTCGTTGAACACAATCATGCTCCTCAGGCAAGTGCCACAACTATTAGCAAAATTATTGGTGAAAACAAGAAAGAAGCTTGAGAAACTTCGGATCTACCATATGAATTCATTCAGATGTATGCCACGATGAATGCAAATATACAGCTGCATATGCCTTCAAGAAATGCTATTTGACAAATAATTAAACGCATTAGACCAGGAGATTGGATTGTCCAACCAGCAATCCAATTAGAAGAAATTAATATACCAACCAATTTATGCAGAATTTACTGGAAATCTATTTTGGATAAGAGATTCCGAAGTTGGAAAAGGAAGAATTCTTTTGTTTACAACAAAAGGAAATGTGCAATATTTGTCACAAGCAACATAATGAATTATGGATGGAACATTTATAACTGTTCCAACAATCTTCCATCAGCTTTATACAATACATGTGATAGTTGAATGACAGAATTGTAAAATTTTACCATTAGTGTATGACTGGCAAAAGTGAAGAAATGTACAGACGACTTCAAGATTTAATTGATTTTGCCAATGAAAATAATGTGCTTTTAAAACCAAAAAAAATTCTTACAGATTTAGAAAAAGCCGCTATAATGCTTCAAAATCAGAATTTCCCAAAGTCATTAGCAAAGCCTTCTTCTTTCATTTTGGACAATGTGCTTAGAGGGAATTTCAAGCAAGTAGACTGGCATTGACGTATGGACACTATGAACAATTTAGTTTAATGTTGTGTCATTTGTTTGCCTAAGCGTTATTCCAGCTAAAGAAATCCAGGCAGCATTCGACATTTTGCAGCATCGTTAGATGCTGATGACGTAGTTAAATGGCTCGACAAAAATTATATTTCTGGAGGACATCATTTCAGAAATGGTGCTAACCCTCATGTTCCACCATTATTTCCACCTGAATTATGGTCAACTTATGATTCTATTCAGATGGGATTGCCTCGTACCCAAAATGTTCTAGAAGCGTGGCATAGGAGATGGGAAAATTTAATTGGGTGAGCACATGTTGGGCTCTTATCTTATTATTGAAGAATTTAGAAAAGAACAACAACAGGTGGAAAATAAAATTGAGTGTATTAGTTCTGATATTTTAAAGGCATGTACAGAAAAAAAAGCATTAGATTCTTTGACTGTCAAGCCATTTTTAGCAAGTAAAGGTGGTTTGATAAGTTCAAAACTCAACATGATATCGAAATTAAGGGTAAAATTGTTAATGCTGATGACTCTGCTGCTTCTAACTTCACAAATAAATTTAGCTGTTTTATGACAACTGAAGGATACAATTAACATCAAAAGTTTTGATTCTGATGAAGCTTCATTATTGAAATTCATGCCAAGAAGAATTTTTATTTCAAAGAAGGAAAAGACAGCTCAGCATTCAAAGCCGCAAAGAATAGATTAACAATTTTACTATGCAGTAGTGTGAGGGAAACTTTACTACCGTATCTCTCTGAAAACCCCTGAGCTATGAAAAGTTTCTTCATGAATTTTTGTCCTTTCATTTAAAATCCAGTAAAAGTCTTAGAAAACTGCAAAGCTATTTGAAAATTAGTTCATCAACTGTTTTTTTGGAATGAAATATTACTATTGAATCTGACTTTGCTTTAAAGATTATATTTGGCCTTACCAGTACTCCATTGTACCTGCTGAGATTTAATTGAACCAACAAAGAAAAGGATCACCCCCAACGCAGAATATTTTTTATCTTTCTGCAACGGTTGATGCCAAGACAAAAAACTTTCTGCTGATTTTTTTTTTTCATTTTGGACGAAATTTTTGTTTAAGCCACGCAAAAAACATTCAGTCTATACGATATCTTTCTGCAGCCCTCATTTTCTTTTTGCGACAATGTCGTGCCGTTGCTTGATGTTCTGCACCATTAAAATACCAAGCAACTAAAAGAGTTGAATGCAAAGAGGCAGACCTGCATCCAAACTTGTAGTTGAGTTTTTCATAGAAGTCATTCCTGATGCTTACAAAGTGATCTACTGGGAAAAAGTCAAACATCAAAGTAATCTATCATCAATGTTTCCAATACTTCTGTCGTAACTCATTTACATCATCCTCTAAATATTCTAGCCTCCACACTTCACAATGATTAGTCCATTAGTTGAATGATCCATCTTTGTCACTATCTTCCAGCAACAGCTAAAGAAACCTAGTATAAAAAGATGAAAATACTTGAGGAGAAGGAAGTGGTTAATTGACAATTAGTTGTTGTTTAAGAACGTGCTGATGAAATATTGTAAGATTTCAGATAAACTGTTTTCACAATCTAAATGCCCAGTAGACTCATAAGCTAACATCAGAATATTACGTTTTCCAGATGTATTACTAATAGTTATTCAAAATGTAATTTATAATATGCTGGAATTCAATAGAACATTCTTTCTAGGAATGAAGATGGCATGTGTGCTTTTGTTTTATTGAACAAACAGGAATGCTTTATCTTGTATTTGTGTTTATTTTCACTTTAAAATACCTTAAAAGAAATCCATTTCATTGATAAATAATTGCTCTTAGAAATTATCAACGGCTGAAGAAACATTGCCTCATGCTAAAAAAAGTATATGAACTTTTTTATTGGTGTATGAATCCATGTTTTTTGAGTCTCATAGAGAGTTAGTTGTAATTCATTTAAAAATGAAATCTTCATCTCAATTGAGAAAGAAGATGGAAAATAAAATTCATGCAAGAAATATTTAATGTTGATTAGTGATTCATTTAATAAAGGAATTAAAGCCCATCTATGAAAAATTGTCGTTTCCATTGAAGATATTTGATGGCAAAGTAAGTTCTCTTGTTTACTCTCTTGTGAAACTAAATATTTACTTAATTTCCACTAATAATTTGCTTTTCTCTTTCCTTCTTATTTCAGGATCATTACATAAACAGCTCAAGTATTTTGAAACATTAACTACTTCAGATATTAACCATAGAATCGTAAAACGTGATGCTTATACTGATAATGCCCTCCGACATATGTCCTTCAAAGCATTTGGAAGGTAAGTGATTTTCGTTTTTAAGCACCTCTAAAAGCAATAAGAGTTTTAAAAAACCTTAAAGTTTCTCATTGAAAATAAGGAGAATTCCAATAAAGAATTAAGTCGGTCAGAAACCAACATTAATTATAAGTTCTTGTACGAAATGTTTTGTAAGTAATTCTTTGCCCATCTAAAGTCCCATTCTGCAATTCCATTAATCATACATCATGTATAATTTTTTCATGATAGTTGTTTTTTTTGGTTTCACTTATCCATTAACATTGAATTGAAAAATTCTGTAGAGAGGATTTGGAAATAACTTATAATTGATACCTGAGAATACTTAATAAAATTCAATAATCACAATAAAATACATACTTATCTTTTAAGGATCTTATCTAAAACAGGCTTTGACATTTTGAATTAGGTTGTAAAAAGAATTACCTTGAAACTAGACAGACAAATGAATAAGAGAGACGAAACTACATTTACACTGCCGGACAATTGCTAAGGACTGATCACAAATTGCGATGTATCATAACATTACACGGGGATGGAGGCCTAGAAGGATACAATATTGTTGCCACACTGTTCAGACATTAGAATAAAGATCATTTATTGTTCTGGAAAATACAGTTGTGAAACAGCTGAAAGGACAAAAGTGTTCATTTGATGCTTTGTATGGAGAAATGAAAAAATGCATATGAACGACAGCAGGCACCTTTGAGAACGGTGTCTGTATGGGATATGTCCACCATGGAAGGCGATTCAACATTCCACACGACGTGTCATGCTTTGCACAACATTATCCAGCAGCTGTTGTGGCAAGTTATCCCACTTCTGTCAGTTCACGGATGAGGGTGGTTTTGTTTGTTGGAGGATATTGTCGACCAGCAAGGCGCCTCCCCAAAGCATCCCAAACATTTTCAATGGAGTTTAGATCTGGAGAACGTGCTGGCCATACAAGGCATGGAATACCCTCGCTGTCTAGACAATCCTGAACAGTGAGTGTTCAATGACATGGTGTGTTGTTGTCCATGAACAGAAATGTATCACCGACAGCACCATAGAAAAGGCGAACATGAGGCAGTAGAACTTCATCAATGTATCGTTGGCCAGTCATAGTCCCAGTTGCACTCATAAGGTAGGGGTGTACGGCCATTGATCATGATGCCAGCTCATACCATGATACTGCAAGTTGGATATCTGTCCCTTACCTGTATATTTTCAGGACGATACACATTAACACACTCATGCAGACCATTTGGCATCTACAATCCGATGACAGACTGAACCAACTCTCATCTGAGAATAGTACGGAAGCCCATTCCTCTTCGGTCCAATTGCGATGTTCACGATACCATTACAAATGGGCGGTACGGTGCATTCTGGACAATGGGACACACAGAAATCTGCGGGCACATAGTCCTCCTTGTCCCAAATGTTTGGTTACAGTTTTTTGGGAATGTTTCATTTTTGCTCAGAAAATATTCATGGAGTGAAATATATTTGTGTGTCTAAAGAAGAAGTTACAGAGTGTAAAAGTTTCTTACAGCAAAGATTTGAAATTTGTGAACAAATACCTCATACGAGGGAGAAATATAGGTTCGTTCCATTGAGTGAATCAGAGATAAGGTGCTACAAAAGAACTGCATCTGAAGAATTTCAAGACCTGTGTGTTTCATCATCTAAGGCACTGTCATCTTTTGAAATTACTGATGTTAATACTGAGGACTACACAATTTGCTTATATGATCAAGAGTTGTGGCTTGGAGAGGTAAGGAAGCAAACAAAGAACACATTGATGTCAAGATATAATTTTTCAAACCTGCTGGTCCGAGGACTTCATTTCAGAAATCCAATGAAGAAACTTGGGTTCCAGTGAGTAACAAACTGAGAAAACTCTCTGTTCTGACAACACCAATTGGAAGAGGGAACCAAATCAGTCCAACTCTTTGCAATGCTATTTCGCAGAGCTTCATTCAGTGTGCCTCGTAATTTCAAGGTCTGAGAAGTCATGAATTAATATCCTTTAATACCATACTTTTGAACTTTTATGATTAAAACATCTCTGTTTTTGAAATAGGGCTTCATTATCTTAGATTACACTTGGCTTCCCCCTTTTTACACTGCATGAGCTTCCTCACACTGACCAAACCAGTTGAGATTTCTACTGTGAGTTGGGAAGGCTTTCTTTATATCAAATTTCAAATTTTTTTCATGAGGACCCATCTGAAATTTTGAAGCCCAAAAAATGGAATTTTCCAAAAATTGCCGTGTTTGAGCCCCTGCTCAGAAAAAAGGCTGTATTTCTAAGTGATGATTTTTCTTTTTGTAGACTCCCTGTTGATAGACCTAAACAAAACAAAAATTTTGGAGCCTTAGTCTCAACCCATTCATCTCAAAAAATTTGGCATAAAACCAAATTTTTAAAAACTCATTATGTAAAATTCAACCTTAATTTCAGTATGAAATTATATTCCTAGCAAATATTTAAATATGTTATCTTAAATACTTACTGAAATATCTTAGAAAGTGCACTTCAGGAGCTACAAAATGATTTTTGATTCAGGTCTCTAGCTCTTTCCAATTTTGAGATACTAAAGTTTCTGTAGACAACTACATCAACCAAAAATGCCATCCGCCATGTTGAAAACCACTCCAGGAGAACTAAGGTGAGAAAGTTGTAAGAATTGGCTTTCATATCCTCAAACTTGTAGGAATCTCATTTCAAAATATCGATTTTTCTAAAATAGTGATGATTTGATATGGAATGACCCTCTCCGATCTCAATATTAATTTCATATCTAGAGATCTGGAATTACAAAATTAGAATATTACATTACTTTGTGCAGTCCTAATGTGGTAGTGGGCGAAGTTACTGCAAAGAAGACACTGGGGTATTTCCCACCTCATTAAAAGAGAGCTAGATGAGGCCTTTCGAATCCTTTGTTCAGAAATAATCTTCAGGTCTAAGAGTTAGAGTTGGGAGGTTGTATAAATAGATAGTTAAAAAGGCAGATGGTAGAGAGATAGGTCAGATTGGAGCTGGGAAACGTTGGTTTTGGTGGGAAGGTTGGTTTGGACAGGAAAATCGGTGGATCGAAGAGAGATCGTCCTTTCCCAACACGGGGTGTTGGGGAAGAGAAGCCATTTCCAAATTTGGTGGAGGCCAAGGCCATCATTTAAGTTGACAAGGTGAATCCTGCTTTGAGAATATGTACACATTCTTCTATGTTTCTGGAAATGTAGGTGGAGGGTCAAGATAAAATGGTGGCTCTATACCAGTTGAAGGAGTGACCGGGGATGCTGGCATGGATGGTGATGGCGGTAGTTTTCCGGTTTCTTATGTCTTGTTGGTGCTCGAGTAGGCATTTGCCAAGGGAACATTTAGTTTGACCACTATAATGTTGGCCACAGCAACACGGAATGGAGTCAATACCTTGTTTTGGGGGAGTAGGGGTGGGATATCATTTTTCTGATTTTTGGAGGGGGAAGGAAAATAGGTTGGAAATCCTAACTTTGAAAAATACGGCTGATTTTTGGGGTTTCAGTGATAAAAAAGGGAAGAAAAACTTTACGGAGATCATTGTTGAAGGGAGTGAAGGGCTTAGGGTGGAGGATCTTTCTTTAAATTATTGGGATAATGTAACACAGTCCCATTCTTAAATTCATCACCTGCACTGAAGAAGCCATACAACACCTACCTCAAGAAATGAAGTCTGACATCCGTTCCTGACATCATGTTCCCTTCAGAATGAATGCAAACTTATTTCCACCAACCTCTCTCCATCCGAAATCTCAGCCTTAAAAACCCTTAAAGACAACCCTGATATTGTTATTCTATCAGCTGACAAAGGGAATAGTACTATCTAAACAAAATTAATCAATTAATATTTGAAGGCCCATACAAATTTATCAAATGTGATCCCACCAATGTATTAACAAAATCAAAACATTAATCCATAACTATCCTGTTCTACCTGACAAATGTATCTCATCACATGCGGTTATTCCCAAACTTTATGGTCTCCCCAAGATCCATAAAAGTAACCCTATTGTCTCCAACTGTGGAAATCCTATGTACAACTTAGCAAAATTCCTATCCGAGAAACTGAAGAAACTCTTCAACCTGCAAAATAGTGAACCCTTGATCCCGAACTCCCAACACTTCCTGAAAAACTCAAAAACTACTCTCCCGATCCGGTTCACACTATGCTTAGCTTCGATGTCCAATCCCTGTTTACATCTATCCTGATCAAGAAGACCTTAAAGATCATGTGCAATCATCTCTACAACCATCTTACTCCCATCGAAGCGGATTCTCTAAATTTTGCTTTGAAATTTGTCACCAACAACATTTTCTTCTCCGCCAATAACCTTTTTTATCAACAGGAGCTCCAATGGGATCACCTTTAAGCCCCATCCTTGCCAACATTTTCTTGGATTCCTTCAAAAAAGCTGCTCTCCAATCTACTACCATTAAACCCATCATATGGTGGTGATATTTTGATGACGTTTTTGCTGTTTGGACCCATGATCATCTGAAACTCCCCGAGTTCTTGAACCACCTCAACAACATTGACTCTTACATCTCCTTCACCATGGAAATGGAAAGCAATCTCCAATCCCTACTGTTTTTAGATGTTTTAATCACCAGAAAAGACCTCTCCCACTGCGCCACCGTTTACTATAAATCCACCCACACTGACTTATATTTGAATGCCAAATCCTGTCATCACCCTTCTCAACTGTCTGCATCTTTAGATACGCTCATCAAACGTGTCCTTTCCCACTGCTCCACCAACGAAGCTCTTCAGGAAAAACTGCAACACTTTAAAGATGTTGCCAGCAACAACGGTTTTTCTCCCTTCATCATCCCTAAAATTTTAAGACAGATCCTTCACCTTAAGCCCATCACTCCCTTTAACAATGATCTCTGTAAAGTTTTTCTCACCATAACTCCAAAAATCAGCCGTATTTTTCAAGTTACGATTTCCAACCTATTTTCCTTCCCCCTCCAAAAATCAGAAACACCACCCCCCACTCCCCTAAAACAAGATATCTACTCAATTCTGTGTTGCTGTGGCCAATGTTATATTGGTCAAGCTAAACGTTCCTTCGGCTAAAGCACCAACAAACACCTACTCAAGCACCAACAAGACATCAGAAACCAGAAAACTACTGCCGTCACCACCCATGCCAGCATCCCCGGTCAACTGGGATAGAGCCACCATTCTGTCTCAACCCTCCACCTACATTTCCAGAAACATCGAAGAATGTGTTCATATTCTCAAAGCAGGATCCACCTCAGTCAATTTAAATGATGGCCTTGGCCTCCACCAAATTTGGAAATGGCTTCTCTTCCCCAACACCCTGTGTTGGGAAATGACAATCTCTGTTCGGTCTGCCGATTTTCCTGTCAAAACCAACGTTTCCCCACTCCAATCTGACCTATCTCTCTGTACAGTAATATAAGAGGCACAGATGGACAGAGGAAGTATTCAAGTTTTATTTGTTATCTTATACAGTAGATGTTCAATACGTCCTCCTTTAGTCACTCGGCAGACGTACAACCGATAGTAAAGTACTACCACAATTGTCTGCATTTTTGCATCAAGTGACTTTTTCCTGCAGGGCTACTTCAGGGACATGCTTTTTTGTGCCATCTCTCCCTTCAAACATGCAAGAGCTAAAGACACGGATAGCACATGTTAAGCATTGATGCAGATATGTTGTACCAAGTGTGGCAGGAACTCAACTATTTGTTGGATGTCTGCCAAGTGCTAAAGGCAGGCATATTGAATATCTGTTAGATACCAAAAAAAATTTCAATACTTCCTCTGTCCATCTGTACCTCCTATTTTACTGTACTCTGCACAATTCTCATACAACATTCTTAAAAAATAGTACCATTATTTCTGAAAGACCCTGTATTTTATGTATCTTTATTTTTATTTAATTCTTTCAGAAAACTCCATTACAGTTTTTTTAATCTCCTTTTCTAAACTAATCATTTCTATTTATTATCCTTATTTTTCTGATTGTCATTCAATGTAGTATCATGGTTTCAATTCCTTCTTTTGAGTTATTAGAACTAATTCAGCCATTTGCTCTTTGGCTTGTTTATATTCTTAAACATTAAATGCAAAGTTGTGATTGGTCAGAGTATAATACACAATCTGTCACCATCTACATTCCGTATAGAGGAATGATTCTACAATTTGTTACCTCCTTCTAGAGATTATGGAACATTGACTGACAAATGGCAGAAATTTAAAGCACACAGGGACAGTCTTCTCTCATCCTGAAAACAAGGACTGTTCTTTAAAAGAATAATAAAAATTTGTTTAAGATTGAAATTTTTTCTCATCTCTTTTAGGGATTTTCATTTGTTGCTGGCCCAAAATACTGATGTTTTATCATCCAGTTTTAAAGCTATTTCAGTCGATGGAAGTGGAAGAGAGGAGCCAGTTGCCATTGATCATTCGACTTTTTATAAAGGGAGGATTTCTGGTAAGTTTGATGCAGTAATTTTTGTACCTTTGGAGGCATAATAACATTAAATATACAGAAGGAAAAAAAAAGCCAAGTTAGTTTCTTTTCTCAAAACTTGTGAAAGTGATATTGTGACTTTTGAAATAAAATCCTATTCTAATCGGGCAAATCGTTGATGCCTTAATATTACTTTGCTGAATTCTGAAGGGAAATGTGATTAAGATAATTGAAAAAAAAATAAATGATAGTAAATTATTTGTAATAATTCCTAAAAAAAAAAATTCCTTCTTCATTTTTAAGTTTCTTCAAATGTTAACATTGCTTCTGTCTTGTGAAAACAAAATAGAATGTTTTTAAGTAAAATTGGACTTATTTAAAAGCGATATTTAAATTAGAAAATGGAGTTCTAATTTCAAAAGCACTCATTGAGCTTTCCATCTCTGAAACTTGAATATATCAGGTTGCAAAGAAAAGTTTCCTGGAAATTTTGTATGCTGCATGTGGAATGGAAGATACTGCAAACCTGAGGTGCCGTAAACATCCCACAGTGCTATGTGGGACAGAAGAGACTTCAAGGAGAGAATGTACGCTGTTGTGGTGAAGATTAGTTGCTCAGGTAGACGATACATAGGTGATATTGAAAAAAGGTTTTCGTTTGTATTGCTCTAGGAATATCTGAATGGCGTGAAAATGACAGATGCACTGGGAAAATTATGAAAAGCGTTTGGTGACAATATTATTGGACAAAGTATCCACTATGACTGGTACAGGAAATTCAACACTGGTGTATGGGATCTGTCAAATGCACCCAGAAGTGGACAACCCAGTGAGGTGGAAGAAGATGCAGTTGAACACATGCTTTCGACCAAACCTGATGCAACACTATGGGAACTGGCAGAGGAACTGAAGACCTGCCATATGACCATGAACACTAGATTCTGAAAATTGGGATATATATTTAAACAGGACAAATGAATAGCCAGTTTAAACTGGGCTCTGTCAGACCAGAATCTGATGCAACGCTACTCCTGCATGAAAGAGAAAAACGGAAGAGCTTCTTGCGTAGGTTGGTCACAGGTGACGAAAAATGGGTCACATATGTGAATGTTATGTGTGACAAAGCTTTTGACCAAGCAGGACAACCCTCACATAAGGTCACAAAGCCACCACTGCATTGACGGAAGGTGATGCTGAGTTGTTGGTGGGATTGCCTTGTTGTAATTCATTATGAACTCTTACTGCAAAACACTACCATCACAGCGGATTCCTATATCCAGCAGGTGGACCGCCTCCATGCTGCACTGCAAAAAAAGTGTCCAGTGTTGATTAATGGACATGGAATTGTATTCCAGCAGAATAATGCTCGCCCATATGTCGCATTATGGACTCAGCAAAAATTGCACGTGCTGGAATGGGATATATTGTTGTACCCACCCTTATTCCCCGGACCTTGTTTCATCTGACATCCATCTTTTTCGGTCTTTGTTCAATTTTCTTGTTAAGAAAAACTTTGCTACTGATGATGTGAAACATTTCATAGATGCCTTCTTTAACTCCTGCTCTCTAGATTTCTATTGCAAAGGGAGATTTGCACTCTTAGATCAGTGGAACAAGGTCATTTGTTCTAATGGGGACTACCTGGATGATTAGGTACAGGGTTGTGTACGATTGTTCAGCTTCAAACACATGCTTCCCTATTTTCTAGAAACTTTCTTTACAACCTGATAAATTGGATGTAACTTGAATATAACATGATATAAATTGGATATACTTCAGTTTCTATATGTGCATTCTTTGATTGCTTTTCTTGTGAGCACTCGTATTATATTCATTTCCTTTTATTCAAATTATTTTTTAATTGAATCTTCAGTAGTTTTGGGAATTGAGCTTTATTGAAAAATGTTGCTGAGGTAAATTAAACAATTTAAACTGATAATATATTTTATTAAATAATTATTGTGAAATAACTTACAAATGATATTTGATTTGAAATTATGGTAAAAATAGTTGCAAAACTTACACTTCCAATAAAAACATTTTCAAATTCTGGTGTTTTGAGTTTTACTGTCTGATAGTTTCCTCATTCATGTTTTAATTTAGCCATTTTCATGAGATGGAAAATCTTTAAAAAGAATAATTTATAACTTTGTTAATATTGATAGGATTCACATCAGTAAGAGTTTTTACAGTTTTTGAGGAAAAGCAGAGAACTTTAACAGGTGTTTCTCCTTGAATTTGATGCTTTGAAAATCTTTGCAGTTATAGGTACAAAACCTAAGAAGAATTGAGAATAGGACGTATGAAAGTTACTTGATTTGAATGAGAAAAAGTCACTGGAAAAAAAAAAAAAAAATCCGTAATCATAAATTAGACAGTCTTTGTTTATTTCACATTTTCAAAGAATATATAGAAGTATTTGTTCATACTTATTGTGACTGGTTCTTTTCTAAAATAAATACCATATTTATTTGATTGTAAGTCAACTTTTAATTAGCTCTTTGTGAACTTAAAAGTTTCCCCTTGCCTTATAATCATCTACAAAAAAAATTACTGGTCTAAAATTGATATGAAAAAAATTAGCCAAGTACTTTTTTGTAAGCATTTATAGTAGGAAACAAATATCGCTAGAATAATGTCAATATTCAAACCATGTGGCCTGAAATTGCCTACTTTTTTTTCTTTCAGCCTCAGATATAAAAAGTAGTGTATTTATTCCTTCCCCTGCCCCCAGTTTCTTTCCTGATCAAAATGCAAACTTCTCCCATTTAATAAAACATTTTTTCATTTTTTAATTATTCCAGAATGGGGCAAAAATACATTGTCATAATAAAGCAGAACAAATGTAACAAAATAATTAAAGAAAAAAAAAATAGGCATCTTAACTACCATTTGAACCAACAAATATTAATATAAATTAACATTGGATTAATAAGCAAGTAGATTTTACATTTATACGCAATGGTCAGATTCTTGACATTTGCACCAGTAAGGTGGATTTTCTCAAAATATATGTATGAGGTACATAATGTATTTAAGGCTTAGTCCCATGTTAACACGAGAAGAGTAGATTAGGTTATTGTATGACTAATTAAGTCACACTGTGAACATTATTTGAGGAAGGAGGGGTTAGGTAGAAAAATCATTAATTTCTAGTTAGTTCAGTTTGAGGAAAAGGAAAGAAGAATATTTAAAACTTAGTCACTTGATAATTAACAGACACTGTGAGGAAAAGTACCTAAAATGGTTTTGAATACTGTGTGTGTTTCATCCTGAAGATGACAGCAAAACCACATAAGACAATTTTTATATGTTTATAGGATTTTTCATTCATTGTTCTTTGTATTCTACTGAATGAGATTAAGGCATTATTCGATGGATGCCTAGTTTCTTAGTTTTATATAAAGATTTTCTGAAAATGAAGTTGATTTGCTAACTTTTTCATAAGTTTATTCCTTTTTTATTTTTCCATTATTAACAAACTCAGATTATCTAAATATTAATGACTATTTCTTTAGATCAGCAAGACTCTCATGCCATTGTCCATTTTGAAGATGGTTTGTTAACTGCTACAATTCAAACAAAAGATGATACTTACATAATTGAGGTTAGTCACACATTTTAAAGCTTATTTAAACCATCACCCACCCACCCACATAATGTTCTGTTAACTTCATTACTATAAAAATATTCATCTTAATTTCTCTTAGCAATATTTCCACCGGTCTTCTTCTGACTTTATGACTCAGAATACGTAACTTTTGTAAATTAACAATTTGCATATCACATTTCTTTAAACAAAATATATCTTTCATTAATAACCAACTACAATTAATATGTAATTACACAACAGTAAATTTGCTATATAAATTTTCATTAGCATCAATAAATTTTCTACTTAACACTTTCTTTAAAATTTCCAATTCATTGATTTTTAATCCTTGATTTTTGTTTATACAATTAAAGTTATTTATATATATCATATTTATTGTTGTGTAATTAAATATTAATTGTTTACAAAAGAATTGTAGTTGTAAGATGAAAGATGTACTTTGTGTAAAGAAATGTGATCTGCAAATTGTTAATTTAAAAGAGTTACGTATTCTGAGTCATAAAGCCAGAAGAAGACCGGTGGAAATATTGCAAAGAGAAATAAAGATGAGTATCATATTTAAACGATTTTATTGAATACTGTTGGAATATTTTTTTATGATAAGATGTAAGTAATCAACAAAGTTCGCTTTTTAATCTATTCTAATATTTGATTGGAGTCATTCCATATAAAAACAGCCACCAATTAAAGCTGCACTGTTTTTTATTTCAGGGAATAAATAACCATGTGTAGTTTGCTTTTTTTTAAACTGTCAAAAGAGTTTGAGCATCAAGAGAAATTTAAAAGAAATTGATACAAGAAGACTCAATAGAATGAAGATCTATTCTGGAGCATTTCAAAACTGCATGAAGATAAAAATCACAAAACCACAATTGAAAGTGTTTGGGAACTGTTCTGAATGTAAACCCCTGGAACTTAGAAAGATTAATGTTGCATCATGGGATTTGTGATTGATGATTGAAGGGAAGAATCATGTCTGGGCTATTCCTAAATATTTGTAAAATGTTGAGATGAACATTTGTAATTGTTCTGGAAAGAATATCATTCAATTAAGAAGTGAAAAAAGGAAATCATGTAACTGCAATGAGACTAAAGTTGTGAGACTAAAGCCGTGCGAACACCACGCAACATTCCTGCAACTAAATCGCGCGATTTTGATGTCACGAGTTGATCTAAACCTTTGTCAAGCGCGAACACGATGCAACACGGATATGCAACTCGAAAATGCAACCGACCCATGACAACGCAGATTTTAAATATGTCACGTGTGACGTCAATCAAAATTCGGTTATGTCGTTTCAAACATAATATAAGAGTGAATGATTTGCAACATATGATAAATATTTTTTTTTAATTATTAGCCGCTATGGAATTTAATTTCATGTTGTTATTTCGAATGAAACGTAACGAATGACCAACAGCCAATAAGAAACCATGCTCCCCTGGAAACAATGACGTCATAACTTTTGCATTACTGCGTCAGCAGCCTTCGCGTTTGCCAAACCCGATGTGGAAATTCCAAAAAAATCGAGGTTTTGAAACCTCTCTGATAAATTCTGCCGCATACAATTACTGCATTTCAGTATAAACTTTATTTATGCATGAAAGAAACTCGCAATACTCTGATATTAATTGAGTATGAGCCTGTCTTCAAAACGAATCGAGCGATAAAATTTTCGACGCCATTTTTTTTATGGGCGTGGTTTCACAACTGACGTGTTCCAATGCTGCCCTGTGATTGGGGAATTCGATGCAACTTTCTGAGTTGGAGGTGTCAATGCAACTCGACTCGGACTTCAAAAGTTGCAAAGAAATTGCAACTCGTGACGTCAAAATCACTCGTGACGTCAAAATCGCGCGACTAAAGTTGCAGGAATGTTGCGTGGTGTTCGCGGGGCTTAAGAGTAATAGCAGTAGAAAGAATGGTGATTATAAATTCCTAAATTTCTTCACCCTCTGCTATTTGATAACATTAGAATTGTCTGAATATAATTTATTACAAAACTCAAAAGTTTTCTCTTATCTGCGAAAGACGATCTGGGACCAAAAACTGGTGCATTCCCTGCTCCTGTGAGAAGGCCTACATCAGGCAAACTGGCCATATGGCGGAGACCCGTTGCTTGGAGGATCAGCATGACATACAGCTTGGCCAGATGAGATTGGGCCTGGCCAAGCATTGCATCAACCATGGCCGCCTGCCCAATTTATCCTGCACCCCCATCATTGCCAAGTTCTCTGCTACTGGGATCGTCTCATTTAGGAAGCCATCGCCATTAAAGATGAAACCAACAGTGTGAACAGAGACAATGAGTTACAACTCAGCAGCACATGGCTGGCAGCCATCGCCCTTTGCAACCAATCATGCAGAGGCGCCGTTTTTCGCACCAAAAAACCTCCAGCTGAAAGCGCAGACCTAACAGAGATTGGTGCTCAAACGGTTTAAAAAGTCACGGTGATCTTGCTTCTCATTCTTTAAAGATGGATGCCATGACGGTGTTTAAAAGCTTGGACCACTCCAAAACTCTTACTTGACTGGAAACCCAAGAAGAATTCTTTAATTTTTATTACATATTAGTTCCATCCTGAACCTTCATTGCTCATAGATAAATAATAAGTTGCAACTAATTAATAAATAATTGGTTTCTATTGAAATGGTTCTTAACATAATGACCAATAATAATCTATCAGCAGAAGTCTTCAAAGACAATGGGAAAAGAATTGCTTTTGAAAAGATTCCTTCCATCTTCAAACCTATGGGAGTTGTGATAGAAATTGAAGGCAGAACCCTGTAGAAAATGGTCATCAAAATAATCTGAAAAATGCCAATGGGAATAGAAATTGCTTGATAATGAAGCAAGCAGGAATCCGGGTTTAGAATTGTGCAGAATTCATGGGCTACTTGAGCCAAGTTTAGTAGAGATAGACACACAAAAAAATCAGTGATTACTAATCAGCTAGTATCTAAGATGCATGTGAACACAAATATTTAAGACATCACAATCTTAATTGTTCTAAATACGTTACATAATATTGATGTGGAATAGAAGCAACTGAAATCAAGTGCACTAGGGATTATGAACAAAGTGTAAACAATGCTGCATCATTGAAATAATGGGTAATTGAAGACAAGAATCTTGAAATTTAAAGAAAACAGCTGGATCACTTAAGAATAGAGACAGTAAGAAAATAGTTAATGGAAAAGAAATAGGTTGCATCTCTTTTTAGTTCAAGAAAGAGCTGGTGGAAATCTCAGTTGAAGAGGACATGAAAGATCTACTGAGTTATCAGGCATTTGTAGATAAAGATCAAGAGCTATAGGATAAAATGCAGGATCCAGATAACAGTATAGATTGACTGGGTGAAATAAACTGCATTTGGAGTTCACAAGTAGTGATTCTCACCTGAGAAGCTTCACTCAAGGGTCAGACAAGTAATGTGGACCATAAGAAAGCTCACAAAAGATGCACTGAATGTTTGGATTAAGTTGCTGTCTCAATTTGATAAGCAAGATTGTCCTACGCAGAAGCACCCATAGAAAATATTTAATTTTATTTTTAATAAAGCAATTACTGGAAAACTGTAAATATTTAGAGATTTTTTGTTGAGATTTTTCATCTTGAGAATTGTTTTCTTTCATATCCTTACATTCTTAAGAATTTTGTTGTCTAAAAATTTCAGAAACTCGAAATCCAAAGAAACACTGGTCTACATGGATTTTGATGTCTTGATTTTGACACTTGTTTTACATAAAATTGTATTCACTGATTCCAAAATATCATTTCTGTCACATTCCATTTTTTACTATTTTACTATTTGTAAATTTAAAATTAAAAATTAAAAATTTTAAATTTAAAAACAAAGCAAAAGGATCATTGCAGTGCAATTGATGAGCAATCATATCAAAGTCAAGTCATTTTAAAGTAAGTATCTGTTATGGATTTGGCAACATTGTTTATAGCAGAAGACAAAATATTGCCTGCAGATGGCAGCACTTTCATCTGGGACTAAACACAACAGTGGAAAGAAGACAGTGTTTGAACAACCCAAATGTAATTTGTTATATTTGTGGAAGTGTTATAATCAAAAAACAGGGGCAGAAGATAACTTTCTTTGTTAAAAGTGCTTATTTTGCTTACTTTGGTGTGAAGCTAGGTAATCAAGACAAACATTGGACTCCACATATGGTGTGTAGTGTTTGCATTAAGGATTTAAGAAACTGGACAAAGGGAAGAAAAGCAATTTGGTGTATCAATGGTACGGCATGAGCCAAAGAACCATATTGACAATTTATTTTTGTATGTGCAAAGTAAAAGCTTCAATGCAAAAATTAAGAAAGGAATTACTTATCCCCATTTGCCTTCTGTCATAAGGTCTGGATGACATGGCCCTAAGTGTCTACCCCTCCTAACAATTTGATACACTAAAGACTGAAGCAAGTGAATCAGAGGATTCGGAATATTGTACAGACACCTGAACCTTTCAAACAGACTGAGCTGAATGATTTGTCAAAGATTTAAATCTCCCAAAGGATGCCACAGAACTTCTAGGCTCTAGACTACAGGAAAAAAATGTACTAGTTCCAGGAATACAGTTTATAGATATCGAGAGAAAGATCTACTTGAGTATTTCACTCAAGAGGAATCTAATGTATTTTAATATCATTCCTAATGTACTACATATGTTACGTGTAGAGAATAAAACAGATGAATGGAGGCTCTATTTATTGAAGCAAGAGAAGTTTGAAAGGTGCGTTACTATATAATCGTAAACTTCTTGCTTCAGTCCCAGTTGCTCATTCAGTTCCTCTTAAGGAAACCTACGAAAATCTTGACCAACTACTAGGGAAAATAAATGAAGTTCAAAGTTCAAGCCCACACACCTGTTTAAACTAATATTTTAAAATTAAAACATTACACAACTAAATTAAAAAAAAACTTTGTTAATAATAAAGCTATATACAATTTAAAATTTAAGAATTTACCTGACCATGGTTTCGCATCTATAATAAAAGACGACATTACTAGGGAAAATAATTTATAAGAAACGCCAATGGATGGTTTGTGATAACCTGAAGGTTCTGTGCAATGCTGCTGGAACAACAACAAGGTTACATAAAGTTCCCACCTTACATCTGTGAATGGTACAATTGGGTTAAAGATAAATTTTGGACACAAAAAGACCGACCTCTAAGAAATAGACTAATACCAGGTTTTGATTATTAATAAAGTGTTTAGTGTGTGTGTGTGTGTGTGTTTTTTTTTTTTTTTAAACAAGTTCCTTTGAAGTATTATTAAAGCATGGATTACATGCTGTATGCTCTTCGTGCATAAATATGTTATAAGATTCAGGTAAAATTTATAATAAATTCAGAAGTAAATATAATAATCCTTTTCATTTCAAAATTATTTCTGTTGTAAACTAAGAAAATAATTACCATAGAAAAATTCAAGCAAATCATTTGATAAAATATTGATTATTTATAAATACAAAATAGCTTTTTAGTTCTTCATCAATTTACATTTCTTACAAATATTCCATATGATATTTATATATTTTACAGGAGTTCCAAGAAATGTATTACATTTTGAAAATAGCAGATACAACAACATTGACAAATTATTTTCCTCTGATTTATGCTACGTAATCTAATTATAAATAGGGAAAAAAAAGTTCATTTGCATCTAAAAACTGATCTTATTCAACCATCTTATCTCCCATCACTATTATGTTGTATTTTAGGAGTTAAAAAATAAAATAAATATCATAAAGCAAGTATTATATCAATATCAAAACCCAAAAACTGAAAAAATCTTGATAAATCAGTTATTATAAATATGTGATTAAATCTTAAAATTTGAAATAAGAACTTAAAAGCTCTGTTATTTTTACTTAACTAGACGTTGTATTTTTGATTTCTATTTCAGCCTTCCTGGAGGCATCTGCCAGAAAATAAATCAGTTTCCATGATAGCTTATCGTGGATCTGATGTAAATATGAAATGGACTGATAAAGATGGACGGAAAGAAAGGTAAAAGCTATTGAAGAAATGCTTTGTTATAGTTTATAGAGGAATATTGTGAAGGAAAGAATTTTAAGGGTTTTTTTTTCCACCCTTTAATATAATTTTATTAATTAGTAAAAGATGTTATTAATAGTATCGGCTTTTTTTTTTTACCTGTTTTGAGTTTAGACCTACGTTGTGAAGTGGTCCATAACTAGGGCTACAAACATCAAAACCTAATAAATAAATAGTTAAATAGTATTTAACTCTCAAGTATAAAGGTTGATAGTAATCAGCACATTTTTCTTTTAAGTTATTTACGAGACTTGAAGCTTTCTTGGCAACAAAGTACGAAAAAAATCTCCTTGGGTTTCCAGCTAGTAAGATTTTGAGAAAAGTCAAAGCTTTCAAATGCAGTCATAACATCCATCTTCAGAGAAGTCAAGATCGCAAGGGGCTACATAAATCCATGGACATCTGCTTCCTGCAGGTCCAATTTTTCTGGTTGATGTCTGTGTGGTCTGCTTCGAAAGTAGAAGGCTGAGAGCCATTCGCTACTGAGTTATAGACTGTTGTCCCTGTTGACAGAATTTGTCTCATCTATGATGGCTTCATGGATCCCAGTAGCCAGAGAACTTGGCAATGATGAAGGTACTAGAGAATCAGGTTGGTGTCCCTGGTTGATACAAAGCTCAGCCAGGCCATATTTCTTCTGTTGTAGCTGAATGCCCCACTGGTGCTCACAATACTGAGTCTCCATCTTTTGGCTTATTTGTCCAATGTAAATATTTCCACAGGAACATAGAATACAGTAGATGCCTGAAGTTTTGACTCCCAAGTTTCTTTTACAGATGGAAGAAGTCCTTTAAGTTTGGTGGTGTATATATATTTTTTTAAAATATGTCTGACAATTTGCCAGTGTAAGGGATAAAGGGCCACTTTCACCAGTTCCTTAGTTTTTTTCTATAGAGGGTAGAGGCTTTCAAGTGTTGTTGTTTTTGTTTTTCTAAGTTGGCAATGACAGGGGAGATGGTTACCACCCACTCAACATCAAAAAGCTATTCAAAAAGCCACTTGGAAGTCTCTAACCTTTACTGATGAACTGGTGAAAGTGGTGTTCATCTCATACACTGGCAACATGTCGAGAATTGTTGAGTCGTGTTCTTGTGGAAGTATTTACATTGGACAAACAGGCTGAATGATGATACTTTGTAGGACATCCTGCTCAGACAGGACAAATCAGACCTGGCCAGTATTGTATCAACCAGGAACATCAACCTGATTTCTCCAGTACCTCCATCATTGCCAAATCATTTGTCTACTGGGATAGACTCAAACGTGAAGCCATTGCCATCATAGAGGAGACAAATACTATCAACAGGGACCACGGCCTACATCTCAGCAGACCCCACAGAGGTCCTATTTCACATCAAAAAAACATCAAAGTGGGTAAAATTGGACTGCACAGGGATTTATATATCCCCTTGCAATCTTGACTTCCTATTCCCTGAAGATGGATGCTGTGACTGCATTTGAAAGCTAAGACTATTCTAAAATTCTTACCTGACTGGTATCTGAGAAGATTTTTTTCATGCTTTGTTGCCAAAAAAAAAAGCTTCAAGTCTCGCCAATAACTTAGAAGAAGATATACTGGTTACTATCAAACTTTATATTTGAGAGTTAAATATTATTGTTGAGTCCTGATTAGATTTTGGTGTTTGTAGCCCTAGTTATGGACTACTACATCTTGAAGTAAATCAAAGAACAATACACAAATTTACCAAAACTTCACATTTCTGACAGTAATATAATTACATAGATGTGATTAGATTTTCATTTTGAAACAGTATCAGATATGGGCCAAAATACTAAGTCCTTCAAAAATTTACAAAATAATGCAATGAACTGATTTTTAAAGAGCAATCTACTGATCTACTTTTATTATTTATTAACTTTCTCTGGAAAAAACTAAGATCTGGTGAAAGTGGCCTTTATCCAATTCATTGGTAAATTGTCAGGAATCATCAGCCATATTTTTTAAAAAAATCTGATATTAATTCAATTCACTCGCCTCCCACCAAACTTAAAGGACTTTTTCCATCTGTAAAAGACAACTTGGGAGTCAAAACTCCAGGTGTCTACTTTATTCCTGTGTCTGCATATTTTCATCAGACAAATAGTTCGAATGATGAAGGCTCAGTGCTGTGAGCATCAGCGGGACATCCGACTCGGACAGAAGAAATCGGGCCTGGCCAAGCATTGTAACAACCAGGATAACCCTGGAAATTTTTTTATACAAATTATATATGTTTCAATGTTTTGGCCTTTATTTTACATAAAATGGTTCATCAAATAGACCTTCATAGACCAAAATGTAATCATCTCTAGATACAATACTAAATTCTTAGATATGAAGTTTGGTGAAGTTATTCTGCCTATAGGTTCTCAGTAACAGATATCCAAGGTAAAATACATATATACACACTCATCACTCATAAAAGCCTAAATTTCTTTAGGAAACAAAGAGAATATAAATTAAGATATCAATATTTTGTATGATTAATGTCTTATATATAATAAGAAATTAAAATGATTAAATATATTAGAAAAAAATGTTATATGATTACCATCTTTTTAAATTACTATTGTTTGGAGAAAGTAAAAATACAGTGCACATAGATACACTAGAAATGAGTAGTTTTAGAATTCTAGGAATTAGGATATATTTGAGATTTGTACAAAGCAAACACAAAAGATGAGTTTTATCAGTGATAGTCAACTGGTGATTGATTGTGAATAACTCATCTGAAAGCTAAACATCCTTTCATTGGCTGAAATTATACCAGTCATAATTGTTAGCCGTTTCTGTATTGTCACCACTTGTTATTTGTCTTGTATTGTCCTATATGTTTGTGCTGAAGATGGAACACACTCTTACTTACCCTCCATCCCTTAATTTTGACCAAATAATTGTGCTTTATTATTGTTTCTTTTCTTTATTTCATCAAGGCATGTTAAGCTTTCTCATTCATTGCCTCATATAATGCTGACCTTATCTCATTTCTGCAGCGTGAAATTGCTTCCTGTTTAATGTCAATCACTATTTATCCAAGGAAAAGACTTTAGTTTTCAAAATGGTTTTTTATTCCTATAAGACAAAAAGGATGTATCTCATTACAACAGAATAAGACTAAAGTTTGCTGTAAAGATTTTCATGGAGCTAATGTAATAAATATATTGCCAAAATTTTAATAAGTTATCATATTTCCAATTAGAGAATTAATATATTCATTATTCCCATATGCTTCACCAATATAATATAATTTATTTATTGTGTTTCAGTGTTAAAATATGTGGCTATGTAAAAGAAGGTGAGTGGTAGTTTTTTTGCTTCTAATTAATAAAAACTAATAATTTAATCTCTTTTGGAATATTTTAAGGACATACTTTTGTTTCATTATTTAAAATAACGATATAATATCAGAAATTTCTTTTAAAATTTGCGTTTCTTTATAATTTTTTTGTATCTTTATTAGAACCCAATATCACAAGGGTCGCAGCAGATGACAGGGAAGAGTGCCATCGTGAGAAACGTCAAGCTGAGTCCTACAAATTTGATTCATCACGAACACGTTGTCCTCTTTTGCTGGTGGCTGATTACCGCTTCTACCGAAGTATGGGTGGTAGCAGTAAAAAGAAGACCATCACTTACCTGGTAAGGATTATTATTACTGTTAAAGCATTTAGACAGTTTTTCAATTTCAAAAATCAACTTGAATAGCTTACTTATCACTGTATTTTATCAATTTAAAATTTGATAATACTTTCTAATATTTCTCATTGTTTACATGCATATCATTTCAATGCATTAATAATTTTAGTAAGACTCGGTTTTTATTGATTTCATTTTTAAGTTCTGTATTTATTTTTCATGCATAACAGATAATGTTCCACAAATAATTAATAATAATAATAATAATATAAGTATTATACTCAAATTATGAAGCAATCCAGTAGTGTAATACTTCGTTTATTGTTCTGTAGCCTTTGGTTTTGATTTTCAGTTAAATGATTCCAACTGTTCCCATACTGTCCATTCCTGTTATTGCTTATTTTCCATCTTACCTCACCCAATATATTTTGTAATTTGTGTGTTTTGTAGCCTTCTGAAATTTATTTTCAGGAAAGATCTGATGAATAATAAAAGTATTTTAAATAGATTCATTATTGATTTTGTTTTCTGACAGTTATTTCTGACAGTTACATCTTGATTTCTCAGTATTAAATTCAATTGAAATGAATATAAAATATCTTGTTACAATTACTTTCTCATAATTTACAATGACTGTTTTTGCATTTTGCAGTTTTCTAAAATTTAGCAATAACATATTATTGCATTAATAAAAGTACACAGTTTAATTCATATTTCTACCTTACAGTTGTTCTAGTTCATCTAGAAGTTGAAGACAAGAACAGAAATCAGCTGAAAGTATGAAATAAAAGCAAGCGCAATATTACAGATAAATAAAGGAAAAGAAAAACGGCACCTGAACAAAAGAAGAAGAAATTGTCTTTCTGATTTTAGATTATGGGGAGGAGTTGGGAACAGCCGTTTCGTCCAGCAATGGACTCATCAGCCCAACCCTGCCTCACCCTAACCGAATCAGAAAGGCAACATCTTCTTAGTGAGAACCTCTGTCAATCTGACAGTTGTCCCACTCACAACAAAAAGCAAGAAAAATAAATTGCTGCGTCATCTGATGCCAGCAACACCTTTTCCTACAGAACTGTAGGCAAAAAAAAAATTAATGGGAGAATAGAAGATTCAAAAGAAAACTCATTAATATGAAAAATAAATTTAACATGCTGTGAAGATAGTAAATAAATAAAGGAAAAGACCAAATAAAAGATATTAAAGTTACAGATACATTAACAATGTTACCGGTTACATAAAAAGATTCTTTATAAGCATTTACAACTTTAAAAAACTGTCCAAGGTCTTCTGCTTCACAGTAGAGCAACGCTTTTTAGCAGTGATGTCACGCCATCGTCTAAGTAGTAGGATCGCCTTGATGAATTCTCCTCAATGCTTCTAGTTTCTCTTTAATAGAAACAAACTTTTTCTTGGCCTTTCCAGTCATTTTTGCAAAATATAACTGGAACTGAACAAAAGAAATGAGCGCGAACCGGTCACAGTAGCAGACAGACTGATACTGACTTGGATGCAGCTGCACCTCGGATTACACGGAATCTCGGATTACCGGGGCTCGGATTACCGCGACTCTACTGTACTGTATTTATTAGCATACGCTGATATATTTCTTTTGAGAAAGTTTCTGACAAAATACTTTAATAATAATAGCTTAACATTTTTAAAGATCTCAGGAACATTTTTGAGTCACTACAGTCTTCATTATGATGTGCATTTAAAAAAAGATTTTAAACATAGTCTGAAACCTTATAGTAGTCCTTGAATCCTATAGTGACAAACTAATCAAGATAAGCTGGAAACAGTGAAGGTTGAACAGCTGTTTTAACATTTGGTTTTGGTTGCTTCCAAGTGTGAAATCATCTTGTACTCATTGCTCCAGGTAGAACCTTATGCCCATATGGAGAAGGAAAAGTAAAACAAAAAAAGAAAAAGAAAAAAATCCCTGCAGTGATGGAAGTTGACCCTTAGAGAAACATTCTTTGAGATATTGGACCGTGGTTTTAAATACAAACAAAAAATGAGGTTTGAATTCATTTTGCAGTATTTACTTCTGAAACAAAAAAAAAAGTGGTGGTCTCTTATTTGGAGAATGATCTTTTGTCTTTTAATTTTGATTATCAGTGTATTTATATATCAGTAATGTTTCATGGATCTGAACTGAAATGTTTATTTTTCTTTCTGAAGTTTTGATGATCTTTGATAGGAAATCTCTACTGATATTATAGTAGGAATTTTCTATTGTAAAATTTTAGAATGCAATAAGGTCTCCAAATGGATTTCTGAGACTTCTTTCAAAGAAACAAAGCAGCTTCCACTCAATGAAAAAAGAAGCACATTTTTGAAGGCAGATTTTCTTTAGTTTTGGACTTCTTGCTTTCTTATTCCAATTTTCATGTTGTTTTGTTGAACTATAGAGAATCAGATAAATATAAATTCAGCCTTTAATTTATAAGGAAAAAAATTCTGTTTTCAGATAAATCTGATCGATCGTGTGCACAAAATATATACAGACATTGAATGGCGGGATCACCCCACTGAACCAGGTTTTAAAGGAATGGGATTCATCATAGAAGAAATCATTGTACACAGTGAAGCCACCCAAGTTCATTCTGGACAACAAAATTACAACATGGAACGCACAACCTGGGATGCTCGAGATTTACTAGAAGTAAGTAACTTACTGCATATCGCCTTTCAAGAAAACTTTGCTTGTAATTATTACTTCAATCTTAACATTTTTATTTTTTAAACAATTTAGATATTCAGTAGAGATCCGAAGCACCGCCGTTTCTGTTTGGCTCATCTGTTTACAGATATTAAATTTGAAGGTGGAATTCTTGGTCTGGCTTATGTAGGATCATCTCGAAAGAACTCTGTTGGAGGAATTTGCACTCCAGGTAAAAAATTAAAAGATTTATTTCGATTATCTCTTTTGAATGAGGGGGAAAATGTGTGCTGTGTGATATGGCTTACCATGCATTAACAAATTACAAAGAAAAGAAAATGTGAAAATGCCCTTAAAGAATAGTTGAATAAATTACAAAAGAATGGTCCCAGTATTTTGGAATACTTTGCATATTCTATCATAAGGAAGATTAGATGGTTTTTCAATAATCTGAGATCTTTTGTCAGATATTAGGATTATAAGCTTTAAAACTAGGTTTTGGTGTTTAATCAGTTGTAAGCTTATTTTTATTTATTTATTTATTTATTTATTTATTTATTTATTTATTTATTT
>JAFIDM010000003.1:1812844-1847024 GCA_023159025.1 Thereuonema tuberculata | reverse complement strand
TTTGTTTGTTTGTTTGTTTGTTTGTTTGTTTGTTTGTTTGTTTGTTTCTTTCTTTCTTTCTTTCTTCCTTTCTTTCTTTCTCATCAGCTTAGAATCTGTGTCAAAAAATCAATCATGGCTTCAAATTTGTGTCAAGAAAATTAAAAATACAATATATTTCTGTAATTATATTAGAACTTTATTATAAAGTAATAAGATTGACATTTTAAAGAATATTTACGCCACTATTCAGACAAATGTTGAATGATAATTACATGTTTTCAAGCAGTAAAATGCAAAATCATGTGAATTTTTCATTTTCATGTACACCTTTTTTTCATTTCATTTCATGAAAGGAATGAACAAAGCTAATTAAGAGGAATGCAATGTTTTATAACAAAAAAATCTGGGTTTCTGTCATATGAAAAGATATTCTAAGGAATTGGTTAACACATTCTTTCAAAAAGTATTTCATTTCAAATTAATTGAGGGACTAAACACAATAATTTTTGTATATGTTGGAAATGTAAATAAAATACAGAAAATACTGGACTAATTCCACAAGCATAGTGTGAATAACAGGTAATACTCTTATGTGGCCAAAAATATCTGGACATCTCTCTGGAGAAGTGGATGTGGCTGTTACCATGCTATGATGTTATAGAATGAAATAAAAGTGGTCACCGCAGCATTGGGCGGTCATATACAGGCATTGTTCCGAATCGTGAGTGATTCCGAACGTGGCATGATCGTTGGATGTCATCGGTGCAACCAATCGGTTCGTGTAATATCGGCCTTGCTACAGGTGCTGCGATCAACTTTAAGTGATGTCATTATAAAATGGAAACGTCTGGGGGATTGACAACAGCAGGAAATTGCTGTGATAGTCCAAAGAAACTCACAGAATGCAGCCATTGAATCCTGAAGAGAATAGCGCAGAAGAATCGCAAGTTCCCATTGGCAACAATCACTAGTGAGTTCCCAACAGCTCCAGGCATCATTGCTAGCACCAGGATTGTTTGTCGAGAGCTGAAACACACAGCTTTCCACGGTCGTGATGTCGCTCACAAACCCAACATAAGCAAGGTGAATGCTAATTGGCAGTTGCAGTGCCATTGGACTGTGGAGCAGTGGAAACAAGTATTTTGAAGTGATGAATGCTGCTACACAAACTGACAATCCGATGAACATATCTGGATTTGGAGGATGCCAGGAGAACACTTCCTACTCGAATATATTGTGCAACTGTCAAGTTTGGTGGCGGCGGCATCATGGTTTGGGGCTATTTCTTGTGGTTCGGCCTGGATCCCTTAGTTCCTTTGACCAGAAACATGAACGCTGAGATGTATGTCGACATTCTTGACAGCTTTGTACTCTGGCAACAGTTCAGGGGAAGGACCATTTCTGTATCAACAGGATAACTGTTCTGTCTACAGAGTGAAAGCTGTGTTGCCTGGGTTTGAACAGATTGGTGTAGAACTAATGGACTGGCCTTTGCAGAGCCCCGATCTGAATCCCATAGAATATCTCTGGGAAGAATTGGAACACAGATTATGCACCAGGCCCCAACCGTCCTTCTTCTGTGGCCAGACTCACTACAACTCTGATGGACGAATGGAAGAAAATTCCTGTTCACATATTTCAAAATCTGGTGGAAAGTCTTCCCAGTCGAGGGCAGGCTGTGATTAATGCTAAAGGTGGCCCGACATCCTATTAATATGTGCCACATGACTTTCTAATTGTACAGGAGTTGTACAGGAGATAGAAGCAAGACTGTGTGCAGGAAACAGGTGTTTTTACTCTCTAGACCCGGTTTTAAAATCCAGAAGTTTATCTCAGCAGCTAAAACTAAGACTGTACAAAACATTAATTATGCCAGTGGTACTTTATGGTTCTCAGACCTGGAGCACTCGAAAACAAGACCTTGTTCGATTACTGACATTTGAGAGAAAGGTCCTTAGGAAAATTTATGGACCAATCCAGGATGAAGCTACGGGAGAATGGAGAAGACGACACAACGCCGAACTTTATGAGCTTTACAAGGAGCCCAATATTGTGGGGGTGATGAAAAGTAAGAGACTTCAATGGGCAGGGCATGTAGTGAGGATGGAAGAAACAAGGTGGCCCAAAATTGTATTGGATTGGACCCCAACAGGCAAAAGACCAGTGGGAAGACCTAGGAAGAGATGGATGGATGGATTGAGGGAAGACTTCTTGCGACTGGGACTTTTGGAGAGCTGGAGACGGGTAGCTGAAAATAGAGACAGATGGAGAGCCTTGGTTGTTACATCGCGCGGTCCCCTGGGCCTGATCGCGTAAAGTAAAGTAGTACAGGAGTTGGTATCCAGATACTTTGGCCATATAGTGTATGGGTGAATCTACGGAAAACCTGTAATTCGTGTCACAGAGCAATAAATTGAAAATGATTGAAAATATTTGTCCTTTTTCAAAATCACACATTGAAGTACAAAATATACTATAGTTTAGTGTAATTTTTTTTTTTTAATTTTAAGGAATTTCCAAAAAAAAAGTTGTCCACAGAAGGTGATTTGTCACTTCCGTGGACTGTCACAAGCTACAGTTGGATAGCTTCTAAAGATCCAAACTGCTTTATTTTTTAATATTTTTCAAATAATATATATATTGTGAAATCAGAAAATATATAAATTTAACATAATATTGAGTAAAATTTTTTTTTGAATTATCAGTAAAAAATTTTTGCAACCTCAAGTCTTGTCACAAGGTTTAGCCATCACTTTTGTAGACATTCCTAAACTTTCTAAAAAATCCACCCGATGCCCTAGTTGTCTTCCATTTCACTTAAAAACGAAAGTTTACATGGCGATTTTGGATTGGGAAGTGATTTTATTCGTCTGAGTCGCATATTTGTCAGGAAAATATTACTTTTTTATTCATTTTTCGTCATTTGCACAGCTCATCCCATCACTTCTGTGGTCTTGTTTAGAACCTAATTTTTTTATGGAAAAATGATTATTTCTAGGCATGATAATTGAAATATGGTAAACTTAATTTTCTGAATGACTTGTGTTCCTAACCTCAAAATGAAGAGCACATGGGTCTAGAAACATAAGTATTCGTCACTTCCGTGGACATTTGGGGTCCATGGAAGTATGATCATCAACAATAGCGGCTACTATGTTTTTCACGAAGACTTGTCTTTCACTTCAGTCTTTGTTAAATGCCAATAAGGATATTTATAATTATATATAAATATGTATAATATAATATATGTAATTATATATTTATATTTTTATGGACGTTTAAGATTGACAGTCTGATTCATTTTTATTGTACATGATTTCCTCTTTTGATAAAAAGTTCTTTTAATTCATAAATTATAGTCTTCTATTTATCTATTTCATAGTTTTCCCCACGTAAATTCACTATTTCGAATATAATTTATATTAAAATTCGACATCGTTATCAACACAAGTCACTTCTGTGGACATAGGCCTACCATCACTTTTTTTTTTTTTAAATAACCAAAATGCGTTGACCTGAACCACATATATCATGGATGTAAGAATGTCAAAAGCAATCATCTCAAGCAATTTTTTTGAAAAAGAAATCTTGTAATTTAAAATCTCAAAAATTTTTGACTGAAATTGCAGGTTTTCTGTAGATTTACCCGTATGCGACACCTGTTTCATCCTTAGGGACTTTTAGTTATTATTACTCTACTAAATTTACCTAGTTGATAAATCATGGTATGCTTTTACAATTATATTTTTGAATTTTGAATGGGATCTTAGTCGTAACTATGAAAGGTCAAATCTCGAGGTACACTATATAATCAAAAATATCATGATACCCCTCTGCAATAGTGAACTGAAGCTTAGATGACATAATAACATCATGTACCAGTACAAAAGGAAGCAGGGAGTTGTGTGCTGTTAATTGATGCAAAGAAACAGCAGAGCTCATTGAATGTGGACTAGTCACTGGCTACCACTTGAGAAATAAACCTGTCAGTCATTTCAACCTTCTAATGTTGTTGAAATTGACTGTTGGTGACTTGGATATGGAAATGGGAAGGAGCAACCACAACAAAACCCGACCAGGTGCCATGTACACTGGCAGACCAGGACTGTCGAATTGAAGAAGATGGTTTGTGCAAATAGCCAGACATTGACTGAGTTTCATAGTAATACTAACATTCTATCAAGGTTTCATGGTTGAGCACCTGCTCACAAACCAAACATTTCACTTGTGAATTCTAAGCGCCACCTGAAGTGGTATAAAGAGTGATGCTATTGGACAGTGAAACAGTGGAAACTTTAGAAGTAGAGTGATGAATCAAGCTATACCATTTGGCAGTCGGATGGTAGGATTTGGATGTGGCAAATACCTCGGGAACAATATCTGCCATCATGTGTAGTGCCAACACTAAAGTTTGGAGGATGTGGCATTACGGTGTGAGGATGTTTCATGGAATGGACTCAGCCCTCTTATATCACTGCAGGACAATGTAAATGCAGAAGAATACTAGTACATTTTGAGCAGTTATGTACTGCCTAGAGTAGAGGCCCACTTTGATGATGATCTTTACCTCTACCAGCATGACAGTGCTCCATGTCGTAAAGCGAGGTCTGTAAGGGAATGGTTTGTGGACAGTAAAGTTCCAGAAATTAATTGATCTGACCAGAGACCCGACCTGATCCCCACCTAAAACTATGGAAGGAATTAGAATGTTGACTTTGCTCCAAACCCCAACATCTCACATCACAACCTGCTCTGGCTACAGCTGTTCCAAAAGAATGATTCCTTCTAAGACGTTCATGCAACTGGTGGAAAGTCTCCCCAGCAGAGTCATGGCTGTGATAAAGGTGAAAGTCAGACTCACCTTATACTAATGACCATTACTGGGAGTGTTACAGGGAAAGTTGACTACGATTTCGAGTGGGTGTCCAAATATTTTTGATGACATTGTGAATATTTAACTAAAGTAACTGCAAAATATAATTATTAGTTTTTATAAATTTTTCCCTAAATATAATAATGCTTGTTAAAAGAAGATTGAAATAAAATTAGTGAAAAATAAATCTTAGATTATGCAACTTATTTAACAAATATTCATTGACACTGAATGCTTTGGGAAACTGTTTTTAATACCTTAGTAGCTGATCCCATTTATTTCAGTGTAGGTTATTTTGGCTTTAAGATGGCAGTTATACAGCCTATTTCTTTTTCTTCATAAATCAAAGGATTTTAAGAATTTAAAACTAGCACTGATTTAAAAAAAAATTAAAATTGTAACTTCTAAACATCACTGGGTGAGACCAAGTTGTTTACTAAATGACATCCTAGTACAGCTGTTTCATGCTAATATGGCGATTGATCATCAGCTAGGAGCAGTCACCAGTAAACAAGGAGGTCTCTTTTGTTGGTTTATTTAAGCTTTGCAGCCTCCACATTGATTCCAACAATATTCTAATTTATTTATTTTTGAAGTCACTTTTGCAAGGTTTTTTTGGATGCCATTTCTTGTTGATCTAAACCAAAATAGAAGTACCTTTTTTTTTTGGCCTTTAAGACAGTAACATTTTATACTATACCACATCTTTTCAAATAAAGCTGATTTTTTTTTTATTCTTTCTTATAAATTCTCCAGTTATTTCTTTGTTTTTTATTTGTAAGTTTTGCTGTTTCGGTCTTGTTCTGTAATGGAAAATTTATTTAACTTCTGTTGTAACTTATAAGTCAAGAATTTTTTTTTTAATTTTTATTTTTTTATTTTATTATTTTATTACAACTTGTGTTGCCTCAGTATTGAAGAATGAATGAATATATGAAAGATTGTCATTTATTTATTTCCGTAGAATATTTCAAGAATGGCTACACATTATATTTAAATTCGGGTCTAAGTAGTTCAAGAAATCACTATGGGAAACGAGTGATCACAAGGGAAGCAGATCTTGTCACAGCCCATGGTAAGGATCCAGTTATTTCTTTGTTTTATTCCTTCCATATAATATGAATATCATTTAATTCTAAATGTTATCTTAAATTTGAAACAGGGGCTACTTATATTACGAAATTATCAACCTTAAATGTAAGAATTCATTAGCGTTAGATCAGAGATACTTCCTCTAATAGCAAAAAAAAAGAAAATAAATAATAAATAACTGTAATATTAATATGGTCGAGCACTGGTTCCACAAATTATTCTGGCTCCTAGAAGTTTATTACTTGAATAATTTATTTGAAATCCAATCTAATCATAAGACTGGTAAATCCTTAGATGCTCCCACAGTTGCTGTTGGATAGGGATGTTGGAAGTGATTGAACCCTAAATGAAATCTAATTCTTCCTCTTCATTTCATTGTTTATTAATATTTTATTATGATTTCCATTACTTAAGAACACATATTAGCAGGTTTTAAAGGCTTTACTCTTCAGAGCCTAATTTGCATATAGTAATCATATGTATTTGTAGGAAGTATCCAAGAGCGTAGTTGGAGAGAATTGACTGACTTTATTTTTTGTTCTTGTGACACCACTAATATACCATCCTCTCTATTTACCCTTCTGTCCCTTCAACAATATTTATTAAAATACTCACCCCTTGTCAAGGCCAAAGGCGAGTGCCAAAAGCCCAGGTGTTGGAGGGGAAAAAAAAAAGTATTTATTGGCATTTTAAAATTTATGTTTTGATGATTTTGTCAAATAAGGGTGTAAATCTGAAGGACTTTACTACATTCTGTTGAAATGCATTTTATTTATAGCAAAGGAAGTGGAATATATGAAAATAATTGTGAAATATTTTACTAAAGACAAATAAATTAGAGAAATCATTAATCATTGATATTCTTAATGCTCTTCTTAAATACTGAAAGAAAAAAATTAATTATGCAGTGTGATGTATACTCCAGAACTTTCTTTTCAAAGCTTATACATACGAGATATGTAAGTTATAGACGAGATTCTATGCATTGCTTAAAAAAATAAAGCACTTCAGCAGAGATAAAACAAAACAAAACAGTCAATATCACATTTAAAGGAAATAGTATGTCAGTTCTATTATTTAAAAAAACAAACATTTATTTTACTGTAAATTTAGTTTTATTCAAGTAATAATAGAGGATCAGTAATAAGGTGGACTTCATTGCATAAATATAGGTTTCCTAATTGATTTTATCTTAATCTTTGGAGGCTCCATAGCGATTTCCACTAAATATTTTTTCATTTTTATAATATTCTGTCAAAATTAAATTCAGTTATATTGGATTAATCCTTTTTTTTTCTGTCAATTTATCCTGCAAATAAGCCAAAGTCATGCACTAACAGTAGTAATAACAGTTTTAGTTATATTATTTATTTTGTGGAGGCAACAGCGTTATGATGTCACTATGAAAATAGTGAATGATTTCATAGCATTTCTGATCAGACCAAAATTAAAAAGGTTTTTTTTTTTTTGGTTTTTTTTTTTTTTTCCAATTAAGGGATATTTTCATCCATTCATAGAGATAAGATATTTCCATTTATGTAGACGAAACATTTACTGTATTAAGAGGAAAAGATTCAGGAAAGATATACATCATATCGTTTCAGGAATTCTTATATAGTTTTCATTCTTCCATACTTTATTGGAAATTTTTTTATAGTCTTTTGATAATTTCTTGTAATATTTATCATTAAACTTTAATTATTTCTTTAATTTTTTAGTTCTATTTGAGTAATAACATAATAATTACAGTTTCTGTTTTTGTTTTTTTTATTCCACTTTTATGTTTCATCTTCAAAAAAAAATCATCATAACTTTAAACTTCATCAACTAATCAGAGTTTGGTAAGTATTTATTTATTTATTTATTTTATTTTATTTTTCATCTTTAATTATTATTTTGATAAAACTAAGATCAGGTTTATCAAAATTAGTTAAAATTTAGTTAGTTTTTGTCATCAGAGTTATTTAGACTTTCATAACTTTGAGGAAAATTGTTAAACGCATTTTCAGATTTTATGAACAGAATTTATTCACAGCAAATTTGTTTTCAACATCATTGGAAATGTTTAAAAACTAAGAGAAATCTCATTTATTCTTTTTCGAAAGATGGATTAGGATGAAATGAATTTACACTATTTATTTATTAAATGACACAAACGTCATTATTTTCAAAAAGCATGCCTTAAATGCTTTTCATTGTGAAGTAAATTAATTTCAAACAACTTCTATATAAAGTTTAAATTTGTTAATCTACAAGAGTTGTTCAGTAAGCAATGCAACACATTTTTTTTTCTCAAAATAGATTTGTTTTATTACAGTTTTAAATACATCACCTACAAAAAACTATTTTTCAACATACAGTCGGACCCCGATTTAACGAATTCATCGGGACCGAAAATTTTATTCGTTAAATCGGGGTTTATTCGTAATATCGGGGTCCAAAATAAAAAATTTCTGCACTTAGGGAACAGCCCTAATAAGCAAGTATACAAAAACACCCATAATTAGAAATTACACACTTTTTATTCAGCAGCTAATAATACAGCGAATAATTACGCACTAGTTCATTTAAAATTTTAAATTATGTACTGAGTAATGTTTGACTCCTGATTCCTGACTCAAAAAAGTTCTTTTTCGACTTTATGGAGAGAAGAAAATACAGCGCCATTTATATCCTGCTGCATTAGGTATGTTTAGGTTTGTTTACCTAAACTAATACAAAAACAAAATTTTTTGGCTGTTGAAATAATTCGTTAATTCGGGGTTAGTTATTCGTTAAATAGGGGTTTTTGCCTTCATTTTAATCGGGGAAAAAGAAAAATTCGTTAAATCGCGAAATTCGGTAAATAGGGGTTCGTTAAATCGGGGTCCGACTGTAATCTCCATTCAAGTCTACGGCCTTACACCACCGAGATATCAGAGCTTGTATACCTTGACGTTACCATTCTACTGATCTGTGCCTCAGCCAACTTCTTACTGCGCCAAGAACTTCCTGATCATTGGCATATTGCTTCCCAGGGATTGCATCCTTTGGAGGTCCGAATAGTTAGAAGTCTGAAGGTGCGAGATCAGGGCCATAGGTGGATGAGGGAGAATAGTTCAGTGAAGTTTTGTGAACTCCTAATGGGTATACAGACTTGAGTGGGGGTCTGGCATTGTTGTGGAGCAGGAGAAGTTTGTTCATGTCTTTGTGGCCAAGAACACACTGGAATCATTTCCTCAGTTTCTTAAGAGTCTTCACTTAGGCATCTGATTTGATCATTGCAACATTGCAGGAGTCACAGCTGTGTGCAGCCGGCCAGAGCACGGGAGATCCGATAGCTTCCCTTAACCTTCTTCCAATAACGACGACAAACAATTCACTCAACACACAGTGCTGTTATCAACTGCCTGGTCTCCGTAGACATTCTGTAAGTGCTTGTGAATATATGTCACAGTCTCATGTTCTGCCAAAAGAAATTGAGTAACTTCTCTGTTTGGAACGCATCTCATTCATAGGCGCCATCTTAAATGCTACCTATAGTGCTGCCACACAGTGGAAAATGATGAAGCAATTTGAGAAAGTGCAGGAATGTTTGAAGATACTGTACAGAAAATTTCACAATTTTTTATCAAATATTAGCCAAGAAAAAAAATGTGTTGCATTGCTTATTGAACGACCCTTGTGTAATAACAATCTCATAACAATTGCGGAAAAAAAATAATGCAATTAATTTTCACTACATATTAAGTTTCAGTGTTTGATAATTAATCTGCTAGGAATTTTATTGCTTTCTTCAATCCTAGCATTTAATATTTTATAATTTCTTCTTACATAACAAACATTTTAAAGGAAAACAAAATGTAAATGATTTAGCACTTTTTCAAAGCATTCAAAGAACAAAGAGCATTGTGTTGATGTTATTATCATTGTTGTTCCTATATAATACTCAAGTCTTATGATTAGAAACTTTTCCATCTTTTTCATTTCTTTTACTTGACGAATCTGGATTTTTCTCGACTTCTTGCTCCTGCTTCATGTTCAAGACTTTACTGTATGGAAACTTTGCTTTTCAACTTGTCTAGAACTTAATGACTATGCAATTCCAAACAAAGACATATATTAAATCTACATATACTTTAATACACTGAAACATATTTGTATTACACTCCTTAGAAAGAAGTTATTGGACGCCCAAGTATTTGAAACAAACAGCCATGGAGGTCATTTTATGTAGGACCTTCTAGTTGATTGCAGTGACTGCAGCAATCCTACAGGGCATATTTTCCACAAATGTACAATAGTGGTCAGCCAAAATGTTGGATCATTTCTCCTTGAGATATGTAATGAACTCCTGGACCAGTCTGGGGGTGAACATCCCTGGACCTCGGTTGATGCTCCAGTTTATCCCACAGATGTTCAAAAAGGTTCAAATTGGAACTTTGTGAAGGCCAATCAAGTGTGGCGAGGTTCATGTCGGAAAAATACATAATTACAGCTGCAGCCTTATGACAGGGCGCATTGTCCTGCTGATAAACAGAGTTCCATTCTGTAAAAAAACAATATAGAAAGCATCTCATTGTCCAGAAAATACAGATGCCTCTGTGTTCAATGTGTGTGGCACATCAACTAAAGGTCCAAGGTCAAACAAAGAAAAACAGGACCATACCAAAATCACACCCCACCACCAGTTCTCACAATTGGTAAGAGAAACACTGTGTTAAGAGATGTTCACCAGGCATCCATCAAACCTTCACCTGTCCATCTGATCAGAAAAGGGTGTAGTATGATTTGTCACACCATAACACTCTTTCCAAACCTTCACTTCCCACTATTTTCGCTGTTCGTCCACTGAAAATGACACTGCATGTTGAGTCATGTAATATGGGGCTTAAATATCACTGTCCTAACATGGAAACCTAGCTCAGTTTTGGATGTTTTTCTGCAGATTTATGTTTCTGTCAATGAACAGAGTTCTGCATTCAATGTGTCAGTCAGCGAACAGTGATTTTTGTGAATGATCATTCGTAGCACCCTACAGTTGTATTCGGTGAGTTTGATGAGTTGTCCACTGCAGAGAGCACTTGTAGTTGATGCCTTGCACTTCCATCTCATTTTGGTATCACTGGCTGTTGACCTTGGATGACTTTTTTTTCAGCAATTTGCTGCACAGATAAACCTGCAACATGGCATCTTACCACAACACTTTGCTCAAACTCTCTCTTCATTCATTCTCTCTTCTCGCAGCCATTTCACCTGTTCCAATATCTTGGGTGCATTCTCGACACCTCATTAATACCATTGCATGACACGCAACACAGCACTTCTTATAACTGCCCATTGGAGTGTCCAGTGACTTTCTTCTAAATGTCTTTTTCTTCTTTTTCTTCTTTTGCCTTTAAACCTATTAATTAGATAGAATATTTAGTCTGCTTCTGCCCAAAGTTCATCAAGTTCTCATGGATACTTGTCAAAATGCTTCATTTTTATTTAATTCTATCTGCCATCCTTTTGAATGCGATCACTTTCTAGATATTTATATGTACACATCTTCCAAGAGAGCTTTCTAGTCCAAGCTCCACTGCTTAATTCAGCCTTCAGTTTTTTTGGCTGCTATATATTCATTTAAACTAAACTAATCACTACAGGCCTATGTGGTCCTTGAGTCATGACCGATAAGGCTCCCAGCTTTTCCTGACCAACGGGATTATGTTGAGGTCAGATTGTTTCCTTCCCGTCCACCTGTAACCCTCAGGAAATAAACCCAGTACACATTTTACAGAGGGCTTGGTGAACCTTAGAAACCATCTGGAGAAGTAATCAACATGGAAAAATCCCAACTTCCAGCAGTGTCTGGGGTTGAACCTGGCTCTTCCATGCTGAAGTCAAGTATCTTACCACTTGGCTACCAGTGGTTACTTCGTAGTAGTCTCAAGAAATTTAAAATGGACTATTAGATTAATAGAACAATAAATTCTTGTGTTGTACATCAGTATGGGGAAATTGCGTATTTTCTCTTATATTTTCCATTAATTATTTTTCTTATTAATGGTTAGTTACATTTCCTGTCTCCATGAATACTTTCCACAAATACGCAATTTTTATTTTAATAAGTGAAAATTAATTTCTTTAAAATCTTGCATTTCTTTCATTCCAACACTCTTATCGCCAATAGAGATGTATTCCTATACGAGTCATTATTGTTGAATGAATTAATGTACTAGAATCACAATAGAGGTAAATTATTATATGTTAGATATTGTAATCATTCTTAGAGAATTTGAATGACTGTAAGGCAAATGAAAGTGTGATATTGAAGCTTTGATGTGCAAGATTTTACATAAATAAAGCCTGTTTTCAAATGAAACCTAGTTTTCTCAGTATACTTTGTTCAACTTAATCTGTCTATTAAAATCTAGGTCATAATTGGGGGAGCGAGCATGACCCAGATAATCCTGAATGTTCTCCAGACTCAAGCAAAGGTGGATCATTTCTCATGTATACGTACAGTGTGAGTGGATACGATATGAATAACAAAGTAAGTTCTTAATAAAATTTATTAGTTCTTAAAGTTTCCTTTATTTTTTTTTTCTAGCAATACATTATCAAATGGATTACTAAATTAAAAGTAATTCATTTGAATTTATCAAAGAAAAAGATTTAATTTGACTAAACTGAATAATTTTGTTCTTAGCAAGTTGATTCTGTATTATGGTTTGCTTTGAAAAGTGTTATTCAGTCAAATGTTATATAGAAAACAACTTCTAAGAATAACAATTGTGAGAGTTCAGTAGGAAAACAGTTCAATCCAATAACTGATAGTCTTAATTGAGCCTTTGACACATCTGTTGCAGAGTTAAGTGAAGCAGCAGGCCAGAAAAAAGGCTATCTATGTTCACAAAATCAACTCTCTTTTTTACATAGATTTACAGTTATTTATATAAAGTTCTGCTGTATTGTCATTTTGGCCAATCGCTTGGATTTTTTAATCAATTAGTAACTTCAATCATAACCAATCCTTATCTCACAGTGGTCAAATGTTATGTAACATTACTCCCTCAACTTATTTAGACAAAATAATAATAATAATAATAAGTACATAAAAGTTAAATAAATTCAGCAAGAAATTCTATACATAATATATGCAAAAATAATAAGAATTACAACAGAGATCAGGCTGGATAATGGTGATAGGACTTCCACAACTAGAGCTGGCTATGACAATTCTGTGGCTGTACATACAGATAGTGCAAATAGGGTGAGAGTGGCACTTTTGAAGACTCAATCTCGAACATATTTAGTTTGGGGCAGTCAAAGATTGACACACAGATCTCCAGCAGGGACTGATAGTAATGACTCCTAAACAATAGCAAGGGTCTTCCAGTCTATCTGGGGAGGTTTCAGGCTTGGTTCCAGTGGACTGTAGTTGATATTCAATATTGGATGTTTTATTTGGTTTATAAAGCTGGAACCCCTGAATGCAGTGACATCAGAGAATGACACCTTGTCTCATTGGCAGTATTGAACACCTACAGTGTTATTGATTGGTTGGCCAGAACATTGGCATGAGGGCAAAGTAGGATGTTTAGTCTGATGTGGGATAATTGCCACCAATGATTTCAAACCTATGGCCAGTATCGGGATAGATCTCTCTTTAATAGTAATAACGGGTGCAGATATCAATGGGCGCAAAAGCTGGAGACATCAAAACACAACATTTTCTGTTTGGTCAGGCATTCTGTGGAATGGACTGAAGCTTGGGGAAATAAAGTTTGGCATTGTGGGGATAAAGGATTAATGGGAGTTGTTGAAATTGGCAACAGGTTGATTGTCTAACAGAGAGATAGGCAGATTCTCTGCAGTGGAGGACTGCAGGATTTCAGGAGAGCTCATAGTGACATTAGTTGATGTGGCATTGCATTCTATGGTTCTAGGGATTTAATGGTACCAATCTATTGGAGGGACAGGACATAGTTTATCAGTGTTCGAAAACTCTGCTCAAGTTCAGAATCTATTACAGTAATTAACACCTGTTTATCAAAGTGGATTCAGACAGATTGTTCCTCGTCCAATTCAGTCTATGCATTAATGCTCTATATTCAGTTTGGCCAATTTGCATGATTTAAGTTAACCAATAGGTAATGTTGATTCCTAACAAATTGCTAAATTAATATGGAGCAAATATAATAATGTATTTTGTGCTGTCACTATCTTCAATTGGTCACCTTATCTTGAAGAAACCTGGAAATCATTTTAAAGATATAACACTTACTCTTTTCTTGCAAAGATTGATATTCAGGTGATCATTAAATGTTTAACTTATTTCACTTGTTTTCTTCCTGTTACTTAGAATTAATGAAATGATAGAAAATATTTAATGTATTTAATGATGCTGCATTAAAGTTTTTTAATTCACTTCTTAATTTTAAAAAAATGATTGATTGGGGAATATGGAAGAAATATTGTTATTAAAAAGTTGCATTTTAAGTTCACAAACCTAAAAGTTATCTTCATTTGTATTCATTTATTTAAATATCAGCCTCTATATTGATGTATTTTAGAAATGATTTTTATTCAAATGAGAAATGTAATTGAATTCTGAATATCATTTTATTAATCAAATTCAGAAAAACCTATTTTACTGTTATTCTCAACACCCAGGGAATGGATAATAAACATCCAAGCTAAGTATTAAGTTAGATGATTGTTAAATACAGACAAAGCAGTCATTTACTGTGATGTAGGTGTTACATCAAGCACATTCATTATTTTCATACACAATTTTTTATATTCAATTCATTCTATTGAATAATTATGAAAATAAACAAAAGTTTTCATGTTGTCACTATTTTCATAGGAGAAGAAGAAGTTGAACAATGTGGTTCAATTACACTTGTAATTGGAATGGTGTTTAAAAAAAAAAAAATAATAATATATAGAATTAACTTAAATCAATTTGCTTTTTTGACATGGCAGTTAAAATTATTATATAAAAACCTGATTAATTTCCTTTGCGTTTTAGTGATCTTTGCATACTTGCTTTAATCTTCAGTAGTCTGAAGAATTTGCCTAAATAGAATCATAGATGAGAGTGAGTCAAAGATTTGATTCTTTTTTTTAAGCCACTAAACTAATGTTGTTAAAAAGTGAGAGAGAGGAAGAAAATAGTTGCAATGAATGTAAAGTATAAACGTCAGAGAAGTACCAGCCTGGATTCTTGGTATCCTCATCCAAGAATTATCAAAAAAAAATAAGGATTTGTATAATTTCTAATCAAATATAAAATAAGTCTATTCTACAAAATGTCATAAATAAACAAATTAACAGAAATAAATTCACTGCTGTAAATTCTTTTCTTCCATGAAAATCATGTTTTACTTTATGCATTGATTAGTGGTAAAATTCAAAAAGTTAGAGCAAATAAAGTCATAGAAAGCAAAATCCCTCTTTAAAACATCTTAACCCCGAATATCTTGTGCTCTCAAAATATATCGGGTAGCCATAATTACACAGGAGGTGTTTGGAGCGCGATTGGACTGTTGGGCGAAAAAAGGCCAAATTTGATGTATTTACTATTCAGACCATGGGATTATGATTTCGCAGAAAAATTTTTTTAGCTCCGAATGGAGCCACCAGGGGGAAACTGGCACTGTATGGTGAGCTAATCAGACATAGGAAAGAAAACAAAAGCATACAGTCGACAATAGGTTTTATTGTTAGTCAGTTACATGTACGGTTCAATATGTTGTCTTAGCATGTTGTCCAAAAATCTGTATTCTATGGATCATAGATTGTATTGCTAAATCTCAGCAAATCTCAGGAGATTTGTCTCACGTGAAGCAGTATTCAGTCCTACAGGGTTGCCAAAGTACCAACCTGTCCTTGGTAAACCAATGCTTCCAAAATAACCCCACAACCAAAAGTCACATGGCATGAGATCAGGCGAATGTGTGGGCCACGTTGTCAGAATGCTCGACTAATTATGTGGTCATCAGTGAAATGCTGATATAAGACATGATGCACTGTCAATCCTGAGTGAGAGGACTCTCAATTCTGCATGAACACAGTCGTATCAAGACATCCACACTATTGAAGTTCTGGAATAACGAAATTACGCAGCATCCATTGATATCATACTGCAGTGACAGGACATACCACTGGTCCTGTTGGTTGCAGTTTTTCGAAAAAGTATGGACCAATTATGAAGGAGGCGGTAAAGCCACACCACACTATGACCTTCAGTGGATGCAACGGTAGCTGCTCAATAGCAAGAAGGTGCTCAGTAGCCCTAATCCAACAGTTGTGTGATTGACAGTGCCACTGAGATAAAAATGCGCCTTATCACTCCATAGAATATTCAAAGACCATGCATCGTTCACTTCCATCCGATCTAGGAACAGGTGAGAGAAATGCAGGCACGTTTCCGCATCCTCTTGAACCAACTGTTGGACTTGGCTAATTTTGTAAGGATAAAATTTCGGCATTTTGCGCATGCATTACCATACAGTTGAATAAGGCATATATTCAATTTCCTGAATACTGCCAGAGCACTGCTAGATCGTGGGCAGCATTCGTTTCCACTATGGACGTTGCAACAGTTTAACTTCATCATTTGATACCGGTTTGTGTCCGTTTCCTGGTTGCACTTGTAAAGATCCGGTATTTCCAAAATGTAAGATCATGTTTCGCAATTGGTAATAGTCATGGGACTTTTCCATAGGCCCTTCATTGTTCTGAATAACCATAAATGCATTACTGTTATTTTGGTAATAAAACTTTATGAGCAACGAATGATCCCGTAAATACAGCACTGCGTGTAGTAATGTTCCTAGCACAGTCAAGCAGGTCGATGCACTCATGTTAAGGCTTATTTGAATGGCCTTGATAACGTCCCCACTCAGTTTCCGCACTCTGCCATAGTCAATACGTGAGCCTGTCGCTTCCTGGAGCAAGAATTCACACACCATAGAACTTCGGAAGCACTTCCCTCCTGGTGAAAGGAGTAAGGTCGATAGAGGATCTCTGAATGTTGGACAAAATGTAAAGAAACGAGCTTCACAGTTCATCAGGACATCTTTATTTTCTGCAATATTTAAAGATAATTGTCATATAAATACATTTTTCTTGTTGTCTATTCAGTTCTAGTAACCCATTACAACTAAAGCTTCTTTTTTTTTATCTTTGTTTTATTTATATGCTTAAATTTAGAAAAAGAATTTTAATTGCTCTTTGTTTTATTTACGTATATGTTAAATAAAAATAACTTTTATTGAGTATCAGTGGAAGTAACTGACATTGCTCAGTTTATAGGAGAGAAAAATATAACTAAAACGTATCTCAGGAATTGATTTCAAGCATAGATGTCAATTTTCACTGTGTTACATCACATTTTTCTTTTTACTCTGGAATGTTGCTGACACAAATAAGATCAGAACAGAACCACATTTAGAATATAAAATATTCTAAAATATAAAATAAAAAATATTCCAAGTCCTAATTAACATGTTTGACTTTGATAGCTGAAACTGCATATTAGTAGACAAACAATTTTGATTTGACATGAAGCAGTAGCTGTCAATTTATTCAGGGGATACAATGAAAATATACAGTTGTTAGTTCATTGTGAAGGATAACTAGTTAGATTTTAACGTTTTATTTACTTAGAAAAATCTTATTTAATATTTATTGAATGATCCATAAATATACAAATTTTAAGTGTTTCTTTATTCTTCCCTTTAAATTGGAGATTGCATAAAATAGAATTAGAATTTTTTTTACAAAGTTTCTGCCTCTTTTATTTTGAAATTCTTCAAGTCTGTATAGAAATGATGTGGAATTAATAGCAATGCATTGTTTTAAAATCTTATTGATGGCTTTCAATTACTAAATGCTTGTTCATTGAATTGTAGAGATTCTCGCCATGCAGTCTTCGTTCCATTAAAGCTGTATTGATGGCTAAGTCATATAAATGTTTCAAAGGTAATATATTTTTATTTATTTTATATTCTAAGATTTCTTAATACCTTATAATCTCTTTCTCAATAAAGTTATAAGTTAATTTATATTTAATATTTGTGCTATAGTTAATTTTTAAAATTAGGTATATCTTAAAGTAGATATTCTGTAACCCTCAAATGTTACAATGGTTGCCCTTAAAATATATCAAAATAAAAAAAAAATTCAGATTCTATCAAAATTCTTATAGATTCTCTTGATAAATAATAATAAAAAAATTAAAGAAAGAACAATTAAGATTAACAGAGGAATGATTTAATTGTCATTATTTACATCCTGTTTAACTTACATTAAGATATTAAATAAAGTTTCCTTTACTTTCAATAAATGATAAATCACTCATCTTTGGCCTCATTAGACTAATCGCTGTTTCCGAAGGGAAGGAAAAAGAAAAGAACTAAAACCTTAATTAGTTTTTGGAAATTAAATTCATAAAATAAAAAAAAAAATTAGAAAACACTTTGCCTAAACTCTTTCACCTATGACAAGTGTTACCTTTATCAAAAACTTAATTACAACATTTGACCAAAAGTAGGTCTCAAATTTAGCTAGTTCCATTTATCTTGACACAGAGATTAGAAAATGAAATTTCAGAAATTTACTTGAGTTTATGAGTTGGAGAAATAGATATTAAGTTTGACTTATCACTACCACATCAGGTATTATTATCTTTCATTTTCTACCTGTGAGTTGAAGTTAGAAACCAGAGACTCAGTTAGTTTACATTGACCCTTTCAAAAAAGAAAAAGGAAAAAGTGTCTGATCTGCCTTGTAAGAGAGTGAATATGAGAAGCCACTCTTAATCTCAAGTCACAGAAATCAAAAGATTCCTTATTTGACATTTTAGAGTCAAGTGTTATGGACATGCTTCTATTGAAAGTTCCTCTTTCAGTTTTGGATACATCCTACTGTTTATCAATGAATTTTAGTATGATCTGCAGTACCTCACAAGTGAATTATGTGTTAAGAGATTTTATTCACATGAATTGATGTAATTCAGTTTGGATTTGTTTTTCATATGACTTTTGGTCATGCATTCAACTACATCATGCAAATAATATCTCATTTGATAGAATTTTTTTTAGCAACCCATTTGGTAGGTATTGCGTTTTTCCTGTCCGTCCGTGTCTGTCCAACTCCCAAATGTATGGTCGGATCAACAAACTGATTTCACCATTGTGTTCTGAGGCCCAAACACTGTAGAAATAGCAAATTTTCAGCCCCCCCCCCCCCAATGTTTAAGATATTTGGCATTGTTTTCATTGGATTTCCGCTATTAGTTTAAATGTTAGAAATGCAACCATTTTATTTCGGTTGTCTTCTATAGCTTGATGGGTGAGGTCTTAGACTCGTATGCTGGAGGTTGTCGGTTACTGTTTTTTTTTTTTTCTCTCTCTCTCTGAATCTTTTTTTCTCAATGTCCACGAGAGTTTGTTTTTTTCTTATTTTTCCTTACATTAATATACTTCCTTTTATTATTATTATGGATCGCTCTTAAATTTATGCTTTAGCACAAAATTATATTTAGTTGTTCTTACTTATTTGATTCAAGAATTTCCCAGAACATCATTTCATCTTTGCCTATAAACAATCATTTTTTTTTCTCATTTATTTCAGTAAGTAATTTGCTTTACTTTATTTATATTTTAAACACAAGCCTACTGCTACTAGATTATTCAGAAACATGGATATCCAAGACCTATTTCCCTTTTCTTTGTTTTTCATAATCAAATCTTGTGCCAGTCATTCGATCCCTTATAGCATTTTCCTCCACTTGACAGTTTTTCCTCATACCAAAATCTGAAACTTTGATCTTTAATTATCAGTATTTGCTTGTTTCTGTTTAGGAAAAAAATTAAATAAAAATAAAACAAAAACACAATCCATCTTGAGTCTTCAATTGCTCAATAATCATGTTGTGTAGTTTATTAGTTCTCATCCATTGTGGATTTTAATAAATGCAATTTAAAATTACCATATATCGTTATTTTTTTCTCAGTTACTAATCTCAGTGTTGTACATAATTATATATACACTGTCTGGCTACTTTATTAGGTATACCTACCTAGTAGCGTGTTGAGCCTCCTTTAGCCCTCGAAATAGCCTGAATTCGTTGAGGCATGGATTCCACAAGATGCTGAAAACGTTGTTGAGGTATTGTGTACCATGCAGACATGAGTGTGTCATGCAGTTTCTAAGATTTGACGGAGGTGTTGAAGATTAGATCATCATGTTTCTCAAACCATCCCATAGTGATGTGGGATTTGTGCACCGGCGCATCATCCTGCTGGAAATAGCCATCTGCATGAGGTTTAAATGTTAACATGTACGGTTGCACTTGGTCAGCTACGATGTTTAGGTACACTCTAGCATCCTGACGTGCTGCCAGAGGTATCAAAGAACCCAACGTGTGCCAGGAAAACATCCCCCATACCATGACCCCACCGGCTTGAAGAGTTGTTGTGAGACATAGCATTTGTAGGCATAGTAAGGGTGTACCTAATAAAGTGGCCGGACAGTGAATATCAGTGGTTGACTGTGATTTATCAGTGCAATATGAATTAAATGTGATCTTTTTAGCATTGTCCATCAGTAGTAGAAGAAGACAGTTCATTCCTTTTCCTCTGCTTCTTTTCACTGATTAGGGTTCTTCTGTCCATGTGTGTGTGTGCAGTGGTCTCCACAACCCTAAATGGAGGCCATGGCCACATGTATCATACCTTATTGTACACTACATGACCTGGAGGCCACTGATAAGGTCAGAAAATAGTAGTAATTGGAGTCTTATCTGCATTGAATTGATTATGCAAAGAATGAATATCATATTCTCAACCTAATGTGGCCACTTACTTAGAATCGCCCAAATGGTACAAAATGGGATGTAAACATACTAAATGAACTCAATGCAGGCATCATTTTCACCTGTAATGCTTAGGCAGCAACAGCATTCCTACATGCCCATTTATATACCAATGGTGTACTGAGGATATCCCGATGAAAATTGAATTACAAGCATTTGAATAAATAAGTTTAGTGCGCCAATCAATAGTAGTGTCACTTTTAACAATGCAGGTATTTGATAGATTGCAAATTGTAAGGGGTAACTTTTTTTTTATTATAAAACTGTGAATTGATTTGTTTCTGTGTTTATTTCTTTATATTACTCTGTTTCTTTGCAGTATCTCAGTATCAAAATTATATTCCTCTTCTATCTCATGTCATGCTGAAACTTTGATCTTGTTTTCAGAATTGCTTCGGAGCCTTGCTTTCACAGACGTCTGTAGTTAATTTTACATATTAAATTATTATTTTTTTTTAAATTCAGTTTTTCAAACATCTTAAAAAATTTTTTTTGTATTATCTTTTTGAAGAAGAACAAGAATTTATGTTCTAGTATTGTTTTCTTAACACAGAGCCCCAGGAATCTTTCTGTGGAAATTCACGTGTGGAACGTGGTGAACAATGTGATGCGGGATTAATTAGCACTGGAGCCGAAGACTTGTGTTGTGAGAAAAACTGTACATTGAAACCAGGTGCCATATGCAGGTCTGTGCTCGATTGCTTTTAAAAGAAGAGATTTCATTTGAAATAGTTTATAAGAGGATAATTCAAATAATATCGTGATTTGTTTATTTTAATGTAAAACTGATTGTTCATTGCTATGACTGGACTGAACAGTTTTGGTTCAGCTACAGTAATGAACATTCATTTGCTGGAAATGTATCATCTTTCATTATTTCTTTGTACTTTGGCCTTGTTCAGGCTTCATGATTGATTGGAGTGTGTAATACTTTAGTGCCATATGATCCAGAACTGGGAATAGAAATTTTCAACATGTCTGCAACAACTTACCTAAAGATCAATTCCAAGAAATTGAGAATTTTTTAACTTTAATTGTGCCAAAGATTCAACTTAGCTGCTTCAGTTTCCTTTGTGAATGAATGATGTTAGTGAACCATACCTGGCACAGATTCATTACAAGTCTACAATGTGTATTATAAAATATCCTCATTTGAAGGAAAGATTGCAAGAACAGAAATCTTAGCCGTGGAACAGAATCTCACAGAAGAAAATGGTTAAAGTTAATAATTATAATGTTAATGTTACATTGTGAATTCTATTGACCTATTGAATTATGCATGATGGCATGTGGGAGAAAAATTCTAAGATAGAAATGAAGAATATTAATTAATTTAATAAAGATTGATTATTAAATTCAGACCCCTTTCTGATCAAAACAGGAGTAAGACAAGGAGATGGACTCTCTCCACTACTCTTCAACTGCGTCCTTGAAAAGGTAATACAAGAATGGCGCAAGGAAAAAATCAGTCCTCAAGATTGACCAACCAATCACCATTGGGAGAGGCAAATTATCAGTAGATTGCTTAGCATTTGCTGACGATCTAGCTATCCTAACCCGCGACGTTTCGACAGCTACGAAGCAGATTGAACTCCTGAAAGAAACTGCGGAAAAAGTCTGTCTGCAAGTATCCTTTGAAAAGACAGAATATATGACCTGCAACAAACAAGCACCTAAATTCATGAAAACAAAGTATGACAAAGTTAAACGAGTCCCAAAATTTAAATATCTCGGTGAAACGATTCAGGAAAACGGAATAGAAACGAAAGCCAACGAAGCAAGATGCCAAAAGATGGACACTGCATACCGACTCACCCAAAATATCTACAACAAAAAATGTATTTCCAAGCACATGAAACTACAACATTACAATACAGTCATAAAACCAGAATGCCTCTATGGGTCAGAGACACTAATTTTGAATAGGAAATCCGACATAGAAAACCTCCAGAAAAAGGAACGCAGAATCATAAGGAAAATTTTAGGCCCAAAACTTATAGACGAACAGTACCGGCTCAGAAGTAATCAAGAAATCAAACAATACTCAAATATTCTCAGTGACATTAGAAAACGCAGATTAAAATTCTGTGGACACATCAAAAGAATGAACCCAGAAAGACTTACTAGACAAATAGTTGAATTCTACGAACAAAGGAGTAAATCGAAAACAGACCCAATGAAGTGGATTGGTGAAATCAAAACTGACCTTAAACTGGCCGGAATTACACCCGAGGATATTCCAAACCTGGTAGTTTTCAGATCCAAAATTTACAAGTGGCAAGTTGACCAAGAGGAGAAACCTAAAAAGAAGACCGGAACAACATGGTCTCGAGAGAGAAAAGAAGCCCACAGCAGAAGAATGAAGGAAGTATGGGCACAAAGAAAGGAAAAACATGCCTCTTGAGTACTTTGCGTAGTCCCAATGGGCTCATTCGCAAATATATATATATAAAGATTGATTAGATATACCTAAAGATGCAGTTTTGGTAGTTGTTTGAAAGTTGGTAATTCGGAAGAGGATCATGTAGTAAAAGTTACTGTTAAACAAGAAACCCAGATGAAGATGGCTGAAAGAGCATCTAATTACTTGTAGTAATGCTAAGCCGGACTGGACTGTAAATATCTTGATGGAATGTAGAAGAAAAATGAAATGTAAGACTTAAGAGAACAACTATGATAAAATAACATGGCAGCTATAAATGAGTGTGGAAGAGTAAAGGCATGAAAAGGGTTGAAAATTATTGGTAATAGTAGAACATTATTGGTAATAGACCATGAAATGTAGAAAACCTAAAATGGGCCAAAACAGCAGTGAGTTAGTTTTCTGATGAATATAGATAGAAACTGGGATTAAAGAAGTCTAGAATATCCAAGAATTCTGGTAGTATTGGAGGAGCATTTGAAAGTGGAACTTCTACTCGGAAGGTCACAATCTGGAAACACAACACTTTGATCAAACCCATGACAACAAAATTTGGCTTAAAGACCTAGGTTACAGGCATAAACGGTCAATTGTTTTTTATAAAAATTTGTTTTTGTAAGTTGCCATACATTGTGCACACTGACTATCTATATATATGCTGGCATCAGCCGTTATGGAGTGGTGGTTAGTGTAAGGGGTTGGAATACTCGTTCTTTTAGGTTAACATTTCACTCACTCACTCTTTTTCTTCTTTTCTTTTTTTTTAATTGTTAAATATCGGACTGTAATTTACAAATATTACACTTCTGTAGATTTATTGAACTTTTCCATTATATGGAACGAGAACCACGTTCAATGAGAGTGAATTTTAACTAAAAGAAACAACAGAGGAGAACTACAAGCAAGTGATTGCAGAAGCTGTGTCATGCTACTAACTTACTGAAGGACGATGGAATAATATCTGATACAGTGACTGATATAATATATCAGAAATCTGTTGAAATAGATGAAGAAATATTTATTCGTGTGAAAGGTAGGTTAGTGAAATGAAACTTATACAAACAGAGGAAATGGTTCACTGTGATGAAACAGAGTTATTATTAATAGGCTATTTCTGAAGTTGATGACAGCACGTTCTAATCTAACAGTAAATCTGAAGTGAAAAGGGCGTGTATTACCATTGTGGGCCTTGGGAAACAAAATTAAAAGCTATGACAATGGCAAAATTGCATCCATATGGTCCTGGAAACCATCCATACAAAAGTCAACTTCAGAATACGTATCAAGTTTCCAAACGGAAATGTGGCATAGAAAAATCAACAATAGAAGAGATAAATATGAAATCAACCAGTGAATGTATGACAAATTCACAGAAGCTCACAGATTAAAACAACAAGTCACAACACAAATGTTGCAACACTGGACAATCCATGCTGATATCCTATTAGAAGAATTTAAATTTACAGTATCAGATACATGAGTAACAAAATTAAAGAAACACAATAAAATTCAGAACATAAGGTGACCTGTTTTGTAAGCAGGAAAGATATTATCTCCCTAGAAGAAACATTAAAGGCTGCACAGCTATTTCAAGCACAGGTATCTCAGTAATTTCATCTTTTCATCCTGATTTCATTACTACTACTGATCAGACATGGTGTGCACTTCCTCCTAAAAGAACACACTCTCTCAGCAGGATAGAAAACAACAGAGGCTATCACATGGAGTTTAATAAAAATGACTCAAATTATTACATGTACAATATGCATTGACACTTTTGGGGGAAACTTGTTGCCAAAAGTTTTCCATTGTCTACATGAAGCAGGAGGTGCTTTGGACGACATGTCAATCAAGAAACAGATAGATGAATATAAAAATTCACAAGACTTGCACAAAATATGGCAAACTACAGTCAAATATTTACGAAATATTTTTGGAAAATATAGTCAGACCATATGCACAAACAATAAATTTCCTTTGTTTCTGGATTCTTGCACTGGTCAGGCAAATCCATTGTATATAGCAAATTTCCCAGATCTCAACAACAATAATTTACCTATATGCACAATAATACTACTAACATCCAAATGCACACCACTTTGCCAACCATGTGATGACATATGTTTTTTTTTCAAGGAAGTATAAGAACTTCCTGAAATGTCTACAAAATGTCCTAACATTTTTCTTGAAGAAAATAGAGAAATTACAAGCAGAAGATACATAATACAGCTACATTGATTCCTACATAACCAACTATCGATTTCATATTCAAAAGTATGCTGGTGTATGCGTGGCATGCATCAAAATTGTGCTCAGGAAAGAAATAAGTTTTCATAAATGTTTTAAATCAACCAGTTTTACATTGGAAATATGGAACAAACAGTGTGTGTGTGTGTGTGTTCTCTAGATGTTCATGGCATCGATATAGATATTGTTTCCACGCTGTTATGACAAATTTACTCTGAAGGAATGCAGGTGTGAAGAAAAGTCTAGGATGATGGTTTAATTAGCAGGTGATTGGAAAGTATTTCAATGCATGCAAGATGTTGAATTGGGGAAGTATCGTGATATCATGCAAGAAGTATATTTAAATATGTAAAATTTGCTAACAAATAAAAGTTTAACTATTAAACTATCTTAAAAAAAGAAGAAGAAGGAAATATTAAAAAAGTTAGAGGATTGAAACCTACTCACATATGTCTGATTCCACTATCACTACTTCTGATTCTGCTGCTTACAATGTATTTATGGAAAGTAATACATGTAATCTTTACAATATTTCACTTTCTGGGAAAATGGTTCATCTTATGAAAAAAAACACAAAGACTTATTTGTACCATTATTTGTGAGCTACATTCCTGTGCAATGTCAGAATGATTGGGTAACTTTAAAAAATTAACCTTTAATCCCATTTTTTGGAAAACAGTTGACATATTCCTGTAAACTCGGTGTTTTGGAAGCCTTCCCTTGTCAGTAGTGTCTTGGTAGTAAAATGCTTTAAAAAATTAAGTATATGATTCATTAAGAAGACAACAAAGAGCCAAGTGATAAGAAGATTTTGTTTGGCAGAAGAAAATTCACGGTTGAAAAAACGTTGAAGGAAGTCATAAGAAGAGGTTTATATTCACTCATTCATCTAATATGACCAAGCCACTTTAGGCTGCCCCATACCCTAAACAGAGCTGATTCACAATAATGCAGTTTTAACTGTTTGTTTGAATTCTCCACCATCCATCCTTGGAAACCATCCCAAAAATCCTTCCTATAAAGGATTTTTCTTTCCTGAATTGTCAGTTTCTTTGTTTAGGCCACACTTACTTACTTATCATCTCTGCCATACTTATACACAGCTAATAAACCTTTGATTAAATTGAAACTTCAACTATCTTGAAAGTCATGATGTCATATGAATAATTACATAGTTTCTACCATATTTATTTAAAATTTTGAATTTTACCACTAGGCACTTGAATTGTATATCCTATGTCTAATAGGTATCTAATAGGACTGAAATGCTAACAAATCCAAAATGTCAGTAATAAACCAAAGAATATTTTTTTACAATGATTTTGTTAACTAACCTAATATAACACAACCTAGCCAAAAGACTACTGATTGTTTTTTGCTGTTTTATGTGAAATCATTCAGCAAAGAAAAGAAAGAAATTATAACTACTCATTGGTTTCAGTTTATTCCTTCTAATCTTTCTCCAAAATTAGTAATGAGTAGAAAAGATGAGAACCTATTGAAATCATTGGTTTTAGAGAAGAAAAAAATATTCAAGACAGCAATGTTAACTTCTGAATTATACAACACAGAAAAAATATCATTTAAGTTATTTCTAAGTAATAAATTTTATAAATAACTGAAATATTATTTCAGTTATTAAATATTTTGATTCTTGTTTTTTTTTTTTTAGTGATAAAAATTCTCCATGTTGCCGTGACTGCTCATATGTCCAGTCAGGGGATCCTTGCAGAGATGCCAATCCTAACACATGTGAAAAAGAAGCACAGTGTACATATCCTTTTAAACTATAATTTGATCTTTGAACTAATAAATAAATAATAAATAAATAATTATTTATTAAATAAATAAATAATAATTAAATAATAAATAAATAATTATAAATAATAAATAATTTTCTTTTCTAATAAAGGTATTTAACAAAATTTCTCCCCAAATCTCTCTGTATTTATCCTATAAACTCACTGAACTTTATGATGTTGTAAGATTTTGATGTGCTTGTGAAAGGCTCATAGTTCAGCCTGCATGGAAATTGTCATTACCAAAGGGAATTGTGGACTTCTCTGTGTTTATAATATCCCTTTAACTCTTTATCATAAGAAAAAGAATGGATTAAAACAGTTTTATAATATCAATATCTGTCATTAATGAAGAGTAATAAAAAATATGTACTCTAAAATTTGATAGTAGCTCAAATGTAAGAGTCTTACAAGTGATTAGTGTTAGTCTTACCTCTTATTAGTGATTTTTGTGTGTTATCAGACCTATAGGTAAGGATTAAAGCTGCCATTGTATGTTGCCCATAACATACAATATTTATTTTAACCTATTTATTTTTTTAAGTTGATGTTTTAATGGTAGGTAAGGATTTAAAACGTATCGTGTAAGATTTTCTTTTTTATATATATAAACTGGACATTAGTAGGAAATAAAGAGCAAAAAACCTACCATCAAAACATCATTAATCACAATAACTCAGACATCCTTAATCTTTCTCAATTCCCAGAATGTTTATTGGTAGATGGATGAGATTCTGTTGTGATTCTATTTGTCCTCTTGTGAAAATTTGTTACAAATCTAAGTCATTATCACCATTCCATTTTATTATTGATGTATTCCATCAATCAAGTGACAATTAATTATTTTATGAATTATAATGCATATAATCTAATATAGGGCAAAAGATAATATGTAGCATTAAACATATAGCATATAATACTAAACTTGGAGAATACAAACTGGCCAAAAAATTATAAATCTTAATTAGGTTCTCCTTTTTTACTGTTTTATCTTAAAACCTCGTAATTTCTTCGCCAGTGTGTATGTGAAATAATGATATAGAAAAGTTCTATTATCATCTCCTGAAATTGGATATTATAGAATAAGACAATATAATTATCCTATTGTGTATCATTAAAGCTAAAATTGTAATGATCAAACTTTTTTTCATTAATATCGGCTGAAAACAGCTACATTTATTAGAGATTTGTTATTAGATGACTAGCACATGCCAGCCACTACTGTTTGAACCATGAACTGTGTTCCCAGGCAAAATCGCTATCTTCTTTTAGGATCGCTCAATTTGAACCATTTTTCATGACCAACTCTAGATCACATTGAACTATCGAATTCTATGTTAGAATTTGATGTTCCTAGCTGATATTAACAGAAAATAGATAATTCAGTTTTTTTTGTTGTATCTTGTGAAGTCAATTGAAATAGATAATTGTCTCGGCATTTTTGGATAGAGCTAGAGGGAAGCTATCGAATGATATGCATAAACAACCCTTTTTATGCCCCCTTTCTCCTTTACCTCCTTTGTTAGCATAAAATAGTTGGACTTTGGTTTTTGTAACTTGAAGCAACATGTAACAGAAACAGCAAAATTTACTAAGGGCATCACAACAAGTAAATAGAGAATAGAGAAGGAAGGATATAGTATAAGCAAAAATTAAAGAATATAAGTATGTATAATTTTTTAAAGCCTACTAATTATGATCCAGTCCAGAAAATTTTATAATTATTAAGAATGTTATCCATTTTTGTGGAAATGATCTCATAAGAATTGAAAATAATATTTTCCAAATGTTTTGCATTGGATCTTAAAACTCTACACTTCTTCCATTCGATCAATAATTTGAATGTGCCTCTGATTAATTGTAAGAGTTAAACAGTAATTAAAGAAGGATCACTATTGCATTTGGTAATTGTTTTGAAAAGCAACTACCAAATTCATTGCATGAATATTGATAAGATACAGACATTTTTGTTAGATAAAATTGCTTCAGTTTAGAAAAAAAAATATAGTTTAAAATGATATAGAAGTGAGGCGTTTTCTATTGGACTATTTTCCATTGGAATGTAACAATACTTTCCTTAACTTTATCACTGGTAAATCAGCTGAATGTCCTCCAGCTGACCCTGAAGATGACGAGACACCATGTGTTGACAAGTAAGTAGACAAGAATATTAATTAACTAAAATGTTTCCTCTTATATAAATGTTAAGATTTTGCCTTGAATTCTGCAATTCCATTTCTTATACATTTGCAAGGCTTGTTTTAAAAAGCTTCATTAAAAAAAATCATTTCCAGTATCTTTTATCACTTGGATTAAACAAGAACAGAACACACGTATTTTGTTTTGTTCTTTCCCCACTATCTTCTAATAAGTATGAAACTTAAAAATTAAAAATGAAAGTCATGAATAGTTAAAATGCATTTGTTCACATTACTTCTACCAATTAAATAAAAGTTACTTGCTGGTGTTTTCATTTAAATCCCCACATTTCAATTTTTAATTGTTCAACATTCCAACATGTATTTGTAAACCTGTTATTTATATAAATAGCAGCTGTTATCTCCACAATTCCAATCAGAAAATAAATGCACAATACAGTATATCAGTTGTAAAACATTAACATTCAATTTGTTTCTTTGATTTTTTTATTATTATTATTATTATTATTATTATTATTATTATTATTAAACACTGTAAGGGAAACATCAGGAAAATCATTTGAAAATTTTTAATTTTTTAAAAGTTCAGAAATTACTTCTAAATTTATGGCTGGTTATTTAATGTAAATTATAAGCAGTGCATTGTTCAGTTTTTTTTTTTTTTTTATACTGACATCAAACCATCTGAATATTGAAACTAAAAAGGCCTTTGCAAAAACGTTTCTATGGAGCATCCTGATGTATGGCAGTGAAACCTGGACGTTAGGGAAACAAGATATTAATCGCCTTCAGGCAGCTGAGATGTGGATATGGAGGAGAGTGATAAAAACTAGTTGGACTGATAAGAAGACAAATCAAAAAGTTCTGGAAGAGGTGGAAGAACAGAAAAAATTATTACAGGATATTGAGAAAAGAAAAACCAAATTTTTGGGACATATGATTAGACATAACAATTTTCTAAAAATTATTCTGGAAGGGAAAATTGCAGGAAAAAAGGGAAGAGGAAGACCAAGAAGAAAATTCTTGGATGACACACAAAGGGTTCTGGAGTTCCGAAGCTATTGTGAATTAAAGAGAACGGCCGAGGACAGAAGAGCATGGTTGCAGCGACAAGGCGGTGCCTTTAGTACCTGATGATGATGTTCAGTTTTTATAACCTGGTTATCTTTCTTTCAGTAGATATTCATTTTGTTTTGTTTTCTTGTTTTTCAAGTAATAAAGTTATGATGATAATAATATAATAATAAAAAAAATAATTATTAAAAAAAAAAAACCAAACTGATGAAATTTATCAAAATTGAAAGAAAAACAAAACAGTATCAGACTTTCCACAATAAATAAATAAATAAAAATAAAATAAATGCTTACTTCTAAATAAAAGAAATTATGTTATGATATTTCAAGAGAGTTTTCCACAAGAACAAGGTTTAATTGACTCTTAACTTTTCTCTAATAAAGGGGAAAATGCTTCCGAGGACATTGTAAGCCATTCTGTGAAACGATTGGGATGCGAACCTGCATGTGTGACAGTCGTAAGTAAAATATACAAATCTAGTTTAAAGTTACTGCAGCTTCATTTATATAAATTTATGTTTTAAAACTATTATTTGAAAATATTAGAGAAGAATTCTAAAGTAAAGTTAATGATTTATTCTCCATTTTATTTGACTCTTAATCATCCCTTGTACTTTAATTGTTGGCATTGAGATCATCGACACCTCAAAATAGCTTGTTTTTAAATGTATGTTTTTTTTTTAACTGTCATCAATTATTTTCTGGTGAAATTGTATTTATAATATTCAACTCTTAATAATAAACTAATAGTAAATTAACGCGACTACTTTTGATTTTTAAATAAAAGTTTTAACCTTGGCTACTAAATATTTATGTTTGAGAAATACATCAAACTTCATAAAAATTTCCATTTATTGATTGATTGATTGATTGATTGATTCATTCATTCATTCATTCATTCATTCAGTGCAGTTCTTGGTAGCTAATAAAGAACTAACATAAAATGCTTTGTAATAAATGTTAAAAAAAATTTAAACAAAAAATAGACTTTCCTGAAAACAAACCAAGGGAACTAAGACTTGATTTGTCAAAGTGTAAATAAATCAAGTAATAATAATAATAATAACAGAAATGAATTGTATATTTAATTGCATAGAAGAAGGTAGTCACTATCCTATTTCTTCTCTTGCTAGTAGCTTAAAAGCGGAGGTACCCATAAGTTTATAAGGAAATATAGAAGAAAATTAATAACATAAAAAACGATACTTCAAAAGATGCATTCTTAGCAAAGATTTTTTTTTTCTAATTTTCTCAATATTTTAACTTAGTTCATATAATATTGTGTTTTCTAAATGTACTTAGCAAGTGTGAACCGCAACTTCGCCAACCGCGATGAAAACATAACTTAAGATAAATTTAAAGAAATCAATGGAAGGCAAAGTCAACTAGCATCGCTAATCTGGTTCAGCATTTTAAAAAAGAAATAAAAAAACAAAGTTATAGACTGAGATCTTGACTCGAGAAACACTCATGGGCTCATAATTGGAGTAAGAAAATAAGACGAACAAATTCAATAAGGATAACATAAAACACTTTAATATAAAAAAATAACAAAATTATTTACAAAGTTCCAAAAGGAAGAGTACAAAAAAAAATAGTTAAAAGAAATTTAGCCTTTTTAAAATTTATATATCAAAACTAGGATTTCAGAGTAATGAACGATAAATTATATTTTGGTCAAAAAAAATATAAAACAAAAGGTTTTATGGCATTCTAATAAAGTAAAAAAAATTGATAAGACTTAATGAACAAAAATTTGAAATACTAAATTTACCCAAAAAAAATCAGTAAGATTACTCTCTAATGCTCTCCGAAGTTCCAATTCAATTTCTCTTATTTCCAGTGAAAAATTTCTACTACTTAAATCTGCATTGTCTAGGATTTCTAACTTGATACCATCTGAATGAACGGCACTAATGTATTTATTCTATGAATTAAGGCACAAGGATAATTTCACAGTGCTCCCACAATTGGGACACGAAATGCCAACAAAGGAATTCAATAGAATCAAATATATTTAGTCCGTACACTTCAGCATAATTTACCTGAGATATGGTTCCGCCTAAATGAACGACACTAGATGTATCTATTCTAAGAATTAAAGGCAATTGAAGAAGAATACGATGCTCCCACACACTGGGACACGAAATTGCCAACAAAAGAATTCAATAGAATCAAATATATCCAGTCCGTACACTTCAGCACAAATTTCCTGAGATACCACCTATCTCACCATTATATCGAAAATCAACAGTCTTCCTACATGGAGTTGGTTAGGAGTGTTCAATTGTAGCTAGAGAGATGTAGTTGCCAGCCCTTGCCGCTTCATGAGAGAGAGATACTGACTCTTTTCGAGTTTTTATACCCACAATAAAACAAAAAAACCCACTACGTCATAAAAGATTAAAACTACCCCATTCCCAGAAATAGAATGCCATTACACCTGTGTCAAAATTGGGAAATACCCCGGAAGTGCTAAACCCTTATCGAGTGGCCAATCGTAATCGGATTAGACATCGATACATTCCATAGATAGTTTCGAAAGTAATACAGCTGATTAAAACAAACTAAAAAAAATGTTAAATTAACCATCGTTTAGGATTAATATTACAATTATATTCATAATTAAAATCATCTCTATATTATTAAATTATATAATCCAAAAAAATTCTTTACATAATATTTACAATTTCCACACAAGAAAGGAGCATGATGGAACAGAATATTTTATAAAATAAAGGGCTTCGTTGCAATGAATATTAGATGAAATGATTGCAAAGGGAAGGAAATATACGAAGATATTCTGGAAGATGTCCTTTATTTTTGAGCTGAAAGTAGTTTTAAATGTAGTTCAGAAAGAGCTGGTGAACATCAGTAAGTCAACAGTAGCAGCATTCTCAGTGATCTGCTAAATGGAGTAAAGTTCATTAGCAATAAAACGAACTCCTCTGAAAATGGACAATTGTGATAGATAGGTTATAAATCTTGTTGACATTTTGAAATGATACTGTGTTAAAATGATGAAGTGCTACAACAGCAGTTTGGAAAATTATAAAGAAGAAATTTGTTCAGTCAGAAACAAATATAATAAATGAAAAGATTGCCAAAAACGTTTCAATGAAGAAAGATACAACAAAGAATAAGTATTATAAATGTACTTACCATATTTCTTCTTCATCTCACTCCTTCTAGACATATTGTTAATCATCATCATCTTCTTATATCATAAAATAAATGTAAAATTAAAAATAAATTTAAAATACATTTATTAGACAGGAATTTTCGAAGAGATTATTTCCTTCTCTTCTTCTTTAGCTACAATCATTTTTAACAAATACGGGAATTGAAAATCATGATATTATAACATTTCACTGTAGTAACTATCATGTTAACACTTATTCTTACATTTAACACTCATCTATTCTTACATCGAGATTGTTTAATTATTAAATTATGATATTATAACATTTCATTTTAACACTTCATCTCATCTATTCTTACTTTATTAATACAATGAGATTGTCTAATTAAATCTCTCGCCAAGTTTGCAATAACATTACTAACCTCAACACCATTGCTTCTATTTATATTTTTATCTTTGGTATTTCATATGTATAAACTTTCAATTGTTTTTCTCATTTTAGTATCTTTCTCATTATATAAAATTTTAATTTCTTT